>CM059192.1:36503728-36584985 GCA_030323885.1 Branchipolynoe longqiensis | reverse complement strand
TGAGGTTATCAATGACCGGGAACCAGCCGCTTTAAAACACGGTTAGTATTATCTCACTGGTTACTAACATAGTGAGAACAATGAGGTTATCAATGACCGGGAACCAGCCGCTTTAAAACACGGTTAGTATTATCTCACTGGTTACTAACATAGTGAGAACAATGAGGTTATCAATGACCGGGAACCAGCCGCTTTAAAACACGGTTAGTATTATCTCACTGGTTACTAACATAGTGAGAACAATGAGGTTATCAATGACCGGGAACCAGCCGCTTTAAAACACGGTTAGTATTATCTCACTGGTTACTAACATAGTGAGAACAATGAGGTTATCAATGACCGGGAACCAGCCGCTTTAAAACACGGTTAGTATTATCTCACTGGTTACTAACATAGTGA
The DNA here is from genome assembly GCA_030323885.1 of Branchipolynoe longqiensis. Classification (NCBI taxonomy): domain Eukaryota; kingdom Metazoa; phylum Annelida; class Polychaeta; order Phyllodocida; family Polynoidae; genus Branchipolynoe; species Branchipolynoe longqiensis. The sequence continues at coordinate 36,584,586 of CM059192.1, read as the reverse complement.
GAACAATGAGGTTATCAATGACCGGGAACCACCTGCTTTAAAACACGGTTAGTATTATCTCACTGGTTACTAACATAGTGAGAACAATGAGGTTATCAATGACCGGGAACCAGCCGCTTTAAAACACGGTTAGTATTATCTCACTGGTTACTAACATAGTGAGAACAATGAGGTTATCAATGACCGGGAACCAGCCGCTTTAAAACACGGTTAGTATTATCTCACTGGTTACTAACATAGTGAGAACAATGAGGTTATCAATGACCGGGAACCAGCCGCTTTAAAACACGGTTAGTATTATCTCACTGGTTACTAACATAGTGAGAACAATGAGGTTATCAATGACCGGGAACCAGCCGCTTTAAAACACGGTTAGTATTATCTCACGGTTACAACATAGTGAGAACAATGAGGTTATCAATGACCGGGAACCACCGCTTTAAAACACTTAGTATTATCTCACTGGTTACTAACATAGTGAGAACAATGAGGTTTCAATGACCGGGAACCAGCCGCTTTAAAACACGGTTAGTATTATCTCACTGGTTACTAACATAGTGAGAACAATGAGGTTATCAATGACCGGGAACCAGCCGCTTTAAAACACGGTTAGTATTATCTCACTGGTTACTAACATAGTGAGAACAATGAGGTTATCAATGACCGGGAACCAGCCGCTTTAAAACACGGTTAGTATTATCTCACTGGTTACTAACATAGTGAGAACAATGAGGTTATCAATGACCGGGAACCAGCCGCTTTAAAACACGGTTAGTATTATCTCACTGGTTACTAACATAGTGAGAACAATGAGGTTATCAATGACCGGGAACCAGCCGCTTTAAAACACGGTTAGTATTATCTCACTGGTTACTAACATAGTGAGAACAATGAGGTTATCAATGACCGGGAACCAGCCGCTTTAAAACAAGGTTAGTATTATCTCACTGGTTACTAACATAGTGAGAACAATGAGGTTATCAATGACCGGGAACCAGCCGCTTTAAAACACGGTTAGTATTATCTCACTGGTTACTAACATAGTGAGAACAATGAGGTTATCAATGACCGGGAACCAGCCGCTTTAAAACACGTTAGTATATCTCACTGGTTACTAACATAGTGAGAACAATGAGTTATCAATGATGGGAACCAGCCGCTTTAAAACACCGTTGGTATTATCTCACTGGTTACTAACATAGTGAGAACAATGAGGTTATCAATGACCGGGAACCAGCCACTTTAAAACAAGGTTAGTATTATCTCACTGGTTACTAACATAGTGAGAACAATGAGGTTATCAATGACCAGGAACCAGCGGCTTTAAAACACGGTTAGTATTATCTCACTGGTTACTAACATACTGAGAACAATGAGGTTATCAATGACCGGGAACCAGCCGCTTTAAAACACGGTTAGTATTATCTCACTGGTTACTAACATAGTGAGAACAATGAGGTTATCAATGACTGGGAACTAGCAGCTTTAAAACACTGTTGGTATTATCTCACTGGTTACTAACATAGTGAGAACAATGAGGTTATCAATGACCGGGAACCAGCCGCTTTAAAACACCGTTGGTATTATCTCACTGGTTACTAACATAGTGAGAACAATGAGGTTATCAATGACTGGGAACTAGCAGCTTTAAAACACGGTTAGTATTATCTCACTGGTTACTAACATAGTGAGAACAATGAGGTTATCAATGACTGGGAACCAGCCACTTTAAAACAAGGTAAGTATTATCTCACTGGTTACTAACATAGTGAGAACAATGAGGTTATCAATGACTGGGAACCAGCCACTTTAAAACACGTTTAGTATTATCTCACTGGTTACTAACATACTGAGAACAATGAGGTTATCAATGACCGGGAACCAGCAGCTTTAAAACATGGTTAGTATTATCTCACTGGTTACTAACATAGTGAGAACAATGAGGTTATCAATGACTGGGAACTAGCAGCTTTAAAACACCGTTGGTATTATCTCACTGGTTACTAACATAGTGAGAACAATGAGGTTATCAATGACCGGGAACCAGCTGCTTTAAAACACGGTTAGTATTATCTCACTGGTTACTAACATACTGAGAACAATGAGGTTATCAATGACCGGGAACCAACTGCTTTAAAACACGGTTAGTATTATCTCACTGGTTACTAACATACTGAGAACAATGAGGTTATCAATGACCGGGAACCAGCGGCTTTAAAACACGGTTAGTATTATCTCACTGGTTACTAACATAGTGAGAACAATGAGGTTATCAATGACCGGGAACCAGCTGCTTTAAAACATGGTTAGTATTATCTCACTGGTTACTAACATACTGAGAACAATGAGGTTATCAATGACCGGGAACCAACTGCTTTAAAACACGGTTAGTATTATCTCACTGGTTACTAACATAGTGAGAACAATGAGGTTATCAATGACCGGGAACCAGCCGCTTTAAAACACGGTTAGTATTATCTCACTGGTTACTAACATACTGAGAACAATGAGGTTATCAATGACCGGGAACCAGCCGCTTTAAAACACGGTTAGTATTATCTCACTGGTTACTAACATAGTGAGAACAATGAGGTTATCAATGACCGGGAACCAACTGCTTTAAGACATGGTTAGTACTGTCTGGATGGTTTCTAACATAGCGAGAACAATGCGGTTATCAATGGCCGGTAACCAGCAGCATATCAGCTCAGTATTGTGTCGCTGGTTACTGACATAGTGAGAACAATGTAGTTATCAATGGCCGTGAACCAGCAGCTTACAATGTTAGTAAGTTATTGCCTCACTGGTTACTGACATAATGAGAACAATGCGGTTATGAATGGCCGGGAACCAGCAGCTTAAAAAAACACGGTTAGTATTTCTCACTGATTACTGACATAGTCAAGAGAATACAATTATCAATTGTCAAAAACCAGCAGCATACCGGCTCAGTATTGTCTCGCTGGTTATTAACATATTGAGAACAATGCGGTTATCCATAGTCAGGAACCAGCAGCATACATCACCAGTTTCGTTGGTTGCCAGCTGTAGGCTGCAGACAATGCATTCATGAATGGCCGGGAACCAGCAGCATACCGACTCAGCATTGTCTAGATGGTTTCTAATACCCCTGTCACACTACGACGTAATGAGCCAACGTGAGCCTAACGTGGTGATATTTCGTCATTACGTTGATGTACGTTGGATTACGTTATGATGACGTCATAATGACGTTGAGCTACGTCACATTACGTCGTGTTACGTCGAGATACGTCGAGGTTTTGGACATGTTCAAAAGTTTCGACGTAGGTCGAACGTAAGGGTTTACGTTCGCCGTACGTTCTGTTCACGTTCAGCGAACGTCAATGACGTTAAACGGACGTTATTCCAATGCTCCTCACTACGTTCAACTACGTTCCACTACGTTGACCCCCATTAAACCAAGTGCAAATGCCCACGGGGTGTAATGGGAACGTCAGGACAACGTCAGGAGAACGTCAGGAGAACGTCAGGAGAACGTGCATTCAACGTACGTTCAACGTCTCATGACGTAGCTAACGTCACGTAGCGTTCTTCTGACGATGGAATAACGTTCATAACGTTCCGTCAGCGTCATTACGTTCACCTCTCTCGTCGAACGACGGTATCACTACGCTTTACCGACGTTACTCTCTCGTCCACTACGCTGCATCCACGTTCAACTTCTGCCCAAATTTGCATACTACGCCGAGAAGTTCAACGTTCTTCACGTTCTCCCTACGTTGACGTCGTTACGTCGTAGTGTGACAGCCCCATAATGTGGTTATCAACCAGCAGCATACTGGCTCAGTATTGTCTCACTGGTTACTAACATAGTGAGAACAATGCGATTATCAATGGCTGGGAATCAGCAGCATACCTCACCAGTTTTGCTGGTTGCCGGCTATAGGCTGAGGACAATGCATCCATCAATGGCCGGGAATCAGCTACTTTAAAACATGGTTAGTATTGTCTCACTAGTTATTAACATAGTCAGAACAATACAATTATTAATACCGGGGAACCAGCAGCATATTTCGCCAGTTTCGCTGGTTGCCGGCTGCAGGCTGAGGACAATGCATCCATCAATGGCTGGGTACCAGCGGTGAGTGCTCCAGGCCGGTGTTGCAGTTTCCGCGGTACACCAGTTTGTGAGGGATACATCGCTTCTGCACATGCGTCAAAATCGAACAGCATTGTCACTAACCTTATAAATTTAATATAATGTTTTTGGTAAACATGTTTTCTATATGTGTACCAAGTGATTTCTTTCTAGGTGGTGTGGTTTTAGAGATATTTCACTTTTTCTGTATTTTCTGTATGAAGATTGCTCACAACCATTGACAATGCCTTGAGTTTGACGGTATGCGCAGTGCAAAACATTAGTTTTATTCAAAATGAATAGAAATCAAGAACCCTAACCATATAAATCTAATATAATCTGTTTGTTGAATATGTTTTCTGTATGTGTGCCAAGCGGTTTGTTTCTAGGTGGTGTAATTTGAGAGATATTTTACTTTTTCGGTATGAAGATTTGCTCATGGCCATTGACAATGCATTTGAATGTATGTGTCCCTCGCACACTGGCATACCACGGAAACTGCAACACCGGCAGGCCTTCAGAGGTTGGGTAAAATGGATCCGTGCCGACATCAGAAACCAATCCCTGCTTTCTGCTTCTTAGATGTGAAGGCCATAACTTAGCAAGCAGCACTTAGTAGACCACCTCATTCACAGGTCCACCAGGAGCAGGCCAGTTTGCTTAAAGTTGCATAGTCCGATGAAATATCACATTTTCAAAACCAAACCAATGATCTAGATTTGATTTTTCATATCTAACTTAGATACTGATGCACTTATTAAGCATTTGTTTCTGCGTTGAAGGCAATACTGAGTCAATTTAACAGAACCTTTTACTGCAGAAGTCTATGGTATCAGAGTTTTGGCAAGCTTGCCAAAACTAATTTTCCATGTTTGCGCTCAAAATATCTCAAAAGTTTACCATTTAAAATAAAAGTAACTTTGAACTAATGTAAAGTAGATACTAGTGATCGATTTAATATATTTATCTCAGAAAAAATACAGAAATTCAGAACCATCGGACTGTGCAACTTTAACGACTGTTCTAACTCGCAGGAGATCTTTGATATAGCATTCGTTGAAGCCAGATCTATCCAGAAGTGAATTCCTACCGGGCAATTAATTACCTGGTGGGATGTGCACCATTATCAGCGATAAGTGATGCAGCTTACATAATTATCGCCAGCCTGACAGTGTACTATTATTGTCTGGCAAAGATTTAATACTCAACATAGGTGGCTCCAGCATGAAATTACATCAGCGATCCTTGCAGTGCAATTGCACTCGTGAATCGAGCTCACCTCATAAAGGCTCAGTCACACCTTACCGGATAGGGGAACTGGATAGAAACCGGACACTGTCCGGTGAAATATGTCAATGTATGGTTTATGTATGGTTGGCATCCGGCATTTCCATTCTCTGTCCGGTGGTGTCTGGTGTGTACGGTGGCAAGTTTTGAACATGCACAAAACTTGTACCGGACACCACCGGACTGACGTGTATGGTTGGTGTCTGGTTTAAGTCTGTTTAGTCCGGTTCATGTCCGTTACCCATCCGTTACGTCTCCGGTTTGCTTCCTGCATAGTCTATTGATGATGTTGCAGGATATGTTTTCGGCGTGTCCGTGAACAGTCCGGTACGTGTCCGGTTGATGTTCGGTCCGTCCGTTTGACATTCGGTTGTCATCCAATTATCATCCGGTGGCTATTCGTTAATGTATGTTCCCTGTCTCTTTAGTGTTCGTTTCGTCTGGCGGCCTTTGACCCGATAGTGCAACATTTGGACACATTTTGATACATTTTGATACCGAATACCACCGGACTAGAAAATTCTTTGTCCGGTTTATGTCCGTTGATCAAGGATACACATTATGGAGCCCCCTGTATGAATAATCTCGAACTAACAATTTAACCTAACTTCTACACCATCTAGCGGCTCTACTGGTAAACCATAATATGTCTAAGTCATATGTACACTAACCTTTTGCGCTATCTAGTGGATTTATCACATCACCGCCCAATTAACTATGAATCTGCTCATGGCGCCACCTATGTTCATATGCTTAACTAAATACCTCCCACACCACCTGACAGTATCACTTCTTAAACATATATAATCATGTGCAATCGCACTGCGTCTCACTTCGACGTGAGCGCTATGACAAAACTTTCAAACTGCCAGATGTATTTTGCCGTCCAACAAACCCTTACATACAAGATCACAATGTACCATAATTCAAAGGGTTAAGCATTTAGGCATATACAGGACACATGACTATGTGACAAGAGAAAAATACTAAATAAATGCCAATATATTAATGTGTCGGGCTCGCGTTGTTCAATTATTGCCAGCCTGACAGTGTTGTAATTTAATTAGTGCATGTACTACTGTCTTGCAAAGATTAAATACTCAGCACAGACAGCTCTGGCGTGAAATTACATCAGCAATCCTTGAAGTGCAATAAAGGTGCACACTGCTACTATATTACAGCAGTCATTGCCAATTACCACATTCTTCTCATTCACTATAAGCCTAGTATCTAAAAAAAAAAACAGAACAAAAGAGGACATTAATTAGCTGTTCAAATTGTATCCTGACAATAAATGTATTCTGCACACTTTTCTTGGGGTTTTACATCCTCGCAACATCTAACGTCCTATCAGGACAGGTGCTGACTTGTGAGAATGCACACTGACTTCATAGTCATTTCCCCCATAGTCAGACACCATGACCTCATTTCCCCCATAGTCACATTATCCTGCTATTGAGCCATTCAGTCCTTGCCCTATCCTAGTAATGTCGAGCATGAGGCTATGTAGCGACAAATATCAATTTTGTTAGTCATGGTTTGACCCGGCTGGGATTCGAACTCCCGACCTTCCGGACGGGAAGCCTATGCTCTATCGATTCACCCACCGTGTTCGGTCCCTACTGTACACAATCAACCCGGCAAGACAGGATATTTTGTGACCTAGCACCTAATATCATATTAGCGAGATGGTTGGATAAGCGGTTGAGAGATAAAAATGAATGGCGGGTGGAGAGAAAAAAAAGAAAATCTGTTTCATGGATATTTTGTTTGGATAGCGAGATTTTCCTGATTATACGGGATCAGGCTAACATGAGTGGACTGTAGTTAAAACTGCATGGTGTGATGAAATATCAAATTTTCAAAACCAAACCATTATCTAGATTTGATTTGACATATCTAGCTTAGATACTGATGCACTTATTAAGCATTTGCTTCTGTGCATAGAAGGCAATACTGAGTCAATTTAACAGAACCTGTTCCTGCAGAAGTCTATGGTTTCATAGTTTTGGCAAGCTTACCAAAACTAATTTTCCCATGTTTGCACTCAAAATATCTCAAAAGTTTACCATTTAAAATAAAAGTAACTTTGAACTAATGTAAAGTAGATACTAGTGATCGATCTAATATATTTATCTCAGAAAAAATACAGAAATTCAAAACCATCGGACTATGCAACTTTAATTACAATATGCACAAAGACAACTCAGTGGGTTAATACAAAACCAGAACACTAGCAAACCGTGCACACTTATTAGAATCTAGATCACATCAGGAGGCACTGAGTGGAAGCAGACAACAATGTATACATAAGACATCCTTTCTTGTGCCAAGTAGCTATCAGTATACATCAAACTTCAACACACTAATCGAGTGTCCTTATTTATGGTACCGCCTGCCCACATCCATTTCTCTATATATATGTTTCACTATATTGGTTGGTTGGTTGTTGGAGTTTTACATCCTGGCAACATCTAAGGATGGGTAGCGACTTGTGACAGTGCGCACTAATGGCAACATTATAGTGTTGCCCCCACCTGGAAATCAGGCCGCCGGCACTGTGACCCCATATCCCACTCAGTCAAATTATCCTGACACTGAGTTAACCAGTCCTTGCCCTATCCTATTAATGCAGAGTGCCAGGCTAGGAAGCGACAAGTATCAATTTAAAAAGTCATTGGTTTGACTCGACCGGGAACCAAACTCGCGATCTCCCGCACGCGAAGCCCGCACTCTACAGATTCGGGCATCATGCCCGGTCGTTTCACTATGTAGCATCTTGATAGACGTAGACTGGATGGCGGAATGATACTGTTTGCTTTTTTTCCAATCCCCCCTCCTTGTTCCCCATCTTTATTTGGCTCTGAATGACAATATCTTATTATAGTATTCATGACCTATCTCTATTCACCGGAAACCATTCTACTGGGAGAAAAACCGAGTGAGATGTCACCTACCCCCCCCACCCCCCTCAATTCGGGAATTACATTCACAGGGCACTAAAGAAACAATTAGTGGACAACACAGAAGCACACCGATATAAAGCATGTCAAGCTGCATAGACCGATAACAACATAAATTGATTAAAACCATAAATACTTAGCGAGCTACATTATTTTGAGGTTCAATTGGTTAAAATTCCAGTTGAATAATATCTCTTTTTCAGCACCGAGGCCCTGGTCTTCCAGCCGTAACAATTTTGCTGCATATGAACTATTTATAGATGAGATGATGAGATGGTATAACAATATAGACAATAGCAGGTTGAAATCAGGCAACACAAATATTACGGGGATCTTATTTTGTACATGTCGGCTGGAGAATAGCCATTTACCATTACCCTATATCATTGATTTGCTGATCATACTTGTGAAGAGACATTTAGACAATTGGTATGACTTGCTGTTACAGGTAGTAGTGGATTTTGGATTTGATCCTCCATATCCAACCTCGATACTGGTTCACTCATTAGATGTCTATTGCAGCTTGGCGACATGCCTAAACATTGATAAACAGAGCCTAGGCCTAAAATTCCAGAGTGTACACCAAAATTAAATCGACTCATTTTCACTTGTGATATCTCCAAAAGGTAACCCCTTAAAATATAACTTATTTCAAGTTAAAGTAGATCATAATTCATGACACGAGACGAAGCTATAGTATGGAATTTATTGGAGATCATAAGGATACAGTAATAGTGGAGTGAAGAATAGGTAATTAGTGTTGAACAATAGGTAATCAGTGTAGTATAGGTTAGGCAATTGTAGAACAGTAAGGTATAATGATAGGTAGATAATGAGTCCATGTGGGGCGGGTCAGTTAGGTTGGATCAGGGTATAAGTCTTGGAGGGGGAAGTCAATAGGAGCAATAGTCTGGTTGCCATAGGGTCAATAGCAGGGGATCTAATAGGGCCTAGGGAACAAATAGGTGTGGAGTCTCTACGGCCTGTCGGGTGCTTTTACGTGGAGGCAAGGTGGACTGTTGTAGTGTTGTAGGTCAGCAGTGATGGCGTGGTGAATCTTGATGAGAATAGGGTGGGGAGGTCATGTCGGTCCGGTGTCTGGAGGTGAAATGCCACAGGGTCGGTGGACAGGGAGGGGGGAAGTGACGTCACGGGTGTCACTGGTTGCTGGCAGCGGTCCGCCGCGCTCCAGTGGCACCGCCTGTAGGGAGGCCGGGGAGGCCTATGAACGATAGGAGGGGAGGTGGGGGCAAGGTAGGGGAGTGGGGGTATAGGGTGGTTCAGCTCCGGCTCGGTCCCGAATTACCCATATTACCCATATTACCGGAGCAATATGGACAATGATCAACCTAATATATTCATCAAAGACATATAGCAGTAACTCAACAACCATTGGATTATCCAATTTAAATGAACAGCCTAAAATACATGTCATCCAATTAGAACCCTTACTAGTGTTTGGTCACACTTCCTAATCATCTACAGTCAGCTCTGGTTAATCTGACACATTTTGTTACACGCTAAATAATGTTGGATAGCAAATTGTCGGATGAACCGGACTATTTTGTGGTCGTTTGTGTTATTTTTATAAGCCTCTATATGCGTATGTGTGACTGAATCATGTATGCAATTGTTCATTAAATAATAATAACACCTAAGTAACGCATCTACATTTATTACAGATAAACATACATATCAATCATTCACACTAACATTATTTGATATTTAAAAACTTTGAAAAACTGGACTGCACAGCCACTGAAAGAATGTCTAAATCTGGGATATTAGTGATAATTCATGTTTGATGGATTTCAAGTATTGGATCAACCAGAGCTATAGGCATTCTATAGGCATGTTTGTTACAAAAAAGCAGTGTCAGTGTCGTGAAGCGTGTGTTGGATTAACCAGAGTAATTAGCATTGATTAATGTTGGGGAAATCCGTTAAACCTGAAATCGTGTCGGTAAGCAAAATTGTCAGATTAACCAGTGTCAGATTAACCAGAGTTGACTGTATAACAGAAACACTGCTAAAATATTTTCTCACGCAACGATTACGTCACCTTACAAATTTTGATTAACAGAATTAATCTACTAGGCCAGTCATATATGTATGTGCTCTGGGGTTGATTAAACTTAATGTGGCGTGTGCACATTGGTTTTGACATAAACATTTTTTTCATCGCCACGCTCTGAAAATGAAATGGGAGTTTTAAAAAGTTATATATAACAAACAATAAAATGAAACGTTGGTTGGTTGGTTATTGGAGTTTTATATCCTTGCAACATCTAAGGTCATATCAGGATGGATACCAACTTGTGACAGTGCACACTCATGGCGACTTTATAGTGCTGCCCCACTGGGAAATAAGGCTGCCAGCACCATGACCCAATATCCCACTCAGACACATTGTCCTGACACTGAGCTAAACCAGTCCTGGCCTTATCCTATTAATGCCGAGCGGCAGGCTAGCAAGCGACAAGTGTCAATTGGTTTGACTCGACCGGGAACCGAACTCCCGATCTTCCGCATGCGAGGCCCGTGCGCTAGCTGATTCAGTAAGATGAAAGCTAATATATATATATATATATATATATATATATATATATATACATATATATAGGCATTATATATATATATATATGTAAATATATATATATATATATACATATATCAGTAAAATGAAGGTTAAGGTAATGTTTGACTCTGGGCTTTTTTGGGGGGTCTATATGGGGAAGTTCATACAAAAAAACGTGTGTGGCACTGACTAACTGGAGGAGTGTGGGTCGACTGGGTGAGTGAGTGTGAGCGTGTGTGTGGATGGTGTGTGTGGAGGGTGAGTGGGTGGGGAGGGGGTGCGCCGGTGGGGGAGTGGCGGGGTGCCCGTGAGTTATGGCGCTGCCCGGTACAGGCCGGCAGCACCCCCGGGCGTCGTAGGTCGTGTGGATGGTTACCGGCCTGACGTATTGACCAGCGCCCTCACCCGGCGAGGCACAGCAACAAATATGCCACATGGCACGGGTCGCAGCAGCCGGCTGGCCACAGGTCTGTCACCAGCCGGAACCAGCGGCGGTGAGTCTCTCACCAGCCGGAACCAGCAGCAGCGAGTCTGTTACCAGCCGGAACCAGCGGCAGGACTATGTGGTATTAGTTAGTCTGTCACCAGCAGGAATCAGCGGCAGGACTATGTGGTATTAGTGAGTCTGTCACCAGCAGGAACCAGCGGCAGTGAGTCTGTCACCAGCCGGAATCAGCGGCAGGACTATGTAGTATTAGTGAGTCTGTCACCAGCCAGAAGCAGCGGCAGTGAGTCCACCACCAGCCGGAACCAGTGGCAGTGAGTCCGCCACCAGCCGGAACCAGCAGCAGTGTGTCTGTCACCAGCAGGATCATGGACAGGATTATGGCATAAGTCTGTCACCAGCAGGGCCAGGGACAAGACTATGTAGTATTAGTGAACATGTTACCAGCTGGAACCAGCGGCATGACCATGTAGTATTAGTGAGTCTGTCATGGGCAGGAACCAGCAGCAGGACTATGTAGTAAGGCTGTCACCAGCTGGAACAAGCGGCAGGACTGTGTAGTATTAATGAGTCTGTCACCAGCTGGAACCAGCGGCAGGAATATGTAGAATTAGAGAGTCTGTCACCAGCAGGAACCAGCAGCAGGACTATGTAGTATTAGTGAGTCTGTCACCAGCTGGAACCAGTGGCAAGACTAGGTAGTAAGTCTGTCACCAGCCGGAACCAGCAGCAATAAGTCTGTAGTATTAGAGAGTCTGTCACCAGCAGGACTATTAGTAAGTCTGTCATCAGCCTGAACCAGCACCAGGACTATGTAGTTTTAGTGAGTCTGTCATCAGCCAGAACCAGCACCATGACTATATAGTATTAGTGAGTCACTCATCAGCAGGAACTAGCAGCAGGACTATGCAGAATTAGTAAATCTGACACGAGTCAGAACCAGCCGAAGGCTATGTAGTATTAGTGAGTCTGTCACCAGCTGCCAGGACTATGTCGTGAGTCTGTTACAAGCCGGAACCAGTAGTAGTGAGTCTGTCATCAGCAGGAATGTGTAGTATTAGTGAGTCTGTCACCAGCCGGAACCAGCCGCAGGACTATGCAGTATTAGTGAGTCAGTCACCAACAGAAACCACCGACAGGACTCTGTAACAGTAGTGAGTTTCTCAATGATTCTGTAATATTAGAGAGTCTGTCACCAGAAGGAACCATCGGCAGGACTACTTATTAAGTCTGAGACCAGCCGGAACCAGTGGCAGTAAGTTTGTCACCAGCAGGACCAGAGGCAGGACTACATAGTAACTATGTCACCAGCCGGAACCAGCAGCAGGAATGTGTAGTATTAGTGAGTATGTCACCAGCCAGAACCAGCAGCAGTGAGTCTGTAGTATTAAAGAGTCTGTCACCAGCCGGAACCAGAGGCAGGACTATGTAGTGTTAGTGAGTCTGTCACCAGCAGGAAGCAGTGCCAGGACTGTGTAATATTAGTGAGTCTGTCACCAGCAGGAACCAGTGGCAGGACTGTGTAGTATTAGTGAGTCTGTCACCAGCAAGAACCAGTGGTAGGACTACGTACTATTAGTGAGTCTGACACCAGCAAGAACCAGCGGTAGGACTATGTAGTATTAGTGAGTCTGACACCAGCAAGAACCAGCAGTAGGACTATGTAGTATGAGTGAGTCTGTCACCAGCAAGAACCAGCGATAGGACTATGTATTAGTGAGTATGTCAGCAGCCAGACCAGGTACAGGACAAGGTAGTATTAGTGAGTCTGTCACCAGCAGGAACCAGCAGCAGGGTTATGTAGTATTAGTGAATCTGTCACCAGCCAGAACCAGCAGCAGGACTATCTAGTATTAGTGAGTCGGCCACCAGCAGTAACAAGCACCAGGACTATGTAGTATTAGTGAGTCTGTCACCAGCCAGAACCAGTGGCAGGGCTATGTAGTATTAGTGAGTCTGTCACCAGCAGCGACAAGCACCAGGACTATCGAGTATTTGTGAGTCTGTCACGAGCAGGAACCAGCAGCAGGACTATGTAGTAAGTCAGTCCTGCTGCTGGTTCCGGGTGGTGACAATCTAATATTAGTGAGTCTGTCACCAGCGGAACCAGGGGAGGGTTTTATGTAGTAAGTCTGTCACAAGCAGAACCAGCGGCAGGACAATGTAGTAAGTCTGTCACCAGCAGAACCAGCAGCAGGACCATGTAGTAAGTCTGTCACAAGCAGAACCAGCGGCAGGACTATGTAGTAAGTCTATCACCAACAGAACCAGCTGCAGGACTATGTAGTAAGTCTGTCACCAGCAGAACCAGCGGCAGGACAATGTAGTAAGTCTGCCACCAGCAGGACCAGCGGCAGGACTACGTAGTAAGTCTGTCACCAGTCTGACCAGGGACAGGATTATGTAGTCAGTATGTCACCAACATTAGGACTAACTTGTCGGCCTGATACCAGCGCAACCGATGTAGGTTTAGTAGGAATGGGCTATCTCCGGCTACCAGCTAATATCCCCAATGTAGGTCTAACTCCAGAGAATTATTATCAGGTAGCAATGTAGGTTTATTCCGAAATGACAACACCTGATCTACAACCGATCAGTGTAGGCCTACCCAGATTAGGCAACAGGTAGTCTACGAACCACCTTGTCTTCCAGGGGCGCAGTTATCCCAATTTGACTAATACAAGTCTACCACAAACATGATCCATACAAGCTTACACCAAACTGACAACCGGCCAGTCATCCACCCAAATGACTAGCACTACGACTAGGCTTACCATGACTAAGGTACACACATTCTGCCAACACAAAAATACACTTGCCATGGGTACCTTGACCAGGTAATAAGATAATAAATAACACCAGATCTGCAGCACAAACTCCCACGACATGTTCATCATGATCAGACAATGGAAGGTCTGTAACCATTCAAATTGCATAATTTTGACTTTCTGTCATATTCTTCAGATAAATATATTAGTTTAATCATTATAACCTACATCACTTTAACTTGAATAATTAACTTATATTTTAAAAGCTTAACTTTGAAGATATTTGAAAGCATTTGACCATGTCACATTAATTATGGTGTGCACACCAAAATGCTCGACATTAGTATTCTTTACCCATAGCAACACAGTACAGGAGCACCAACCAGCAATAAATCGTTAAATTTGCATAGTCCGATGGTTTTGAGTTTCTGTCATTTTCTGAGATAAATATATTAGATTGATGGTTATAATCTACCTTACTTTAGTTTGAAGTGGCTAACCTTTGAGCTATTTGAAGTTCCCACAGGCAAAATTAATGTTGGCAAGCATGCAAAAACTCTGACACTGGAGGCTGCCGCAGCAACATGTTCTATTAAATTGCTTCAATATTCCCTTCTATGTGGCGACAAATGATTAATAAGTGCACTAGTATCTAAGTTAGATATGTAGAATAAAATGTAGATAATTGCTTTGGTTTTGAAAACTTGATTTTTCATCGGACTATGCATCTTTAATGATTGCACTTGTATCTACGTTGGATATTTAGGCTATCAAATGTATGTAGGTGTTTCAGTTTGGAAAATGTGTTGCTTTCTTTGGATTTTGCACCTTTAAGGAAAAGACCAGATTTTGAAGACAACACAACAGGTTCACGATCTATGTGGGCCTGTCAGGCTTATCACACATGGCATAGGTCGACTAACCACTGCGGAACACACATTTCTTTTCTTCTTGAAGATTTATACTGCCTATCATGGATAAGTCTGAATAGTCTTGTTTTCACCATTAGACAGTTAGTCGATAGAAAGCTCAAGTGTACACTTTTACCGACGCCCAAGGGATTTTAAACCTGCCACACCACACAGATGAGAGCAACTGGCCTTTGATGACGCTGTAAGTTATACACAGTTGTAAAATATTCCGATAATGATGCATTGGTGGGGGAATGCAAATGTTCTACTTATGAAAAAGGTATATAGGGCCAGGTGCATAGATGTGTTTATGTAGTGGTTGGTGGTACTTTACTCATTGTAGATAGACATTGTGGTGCTAGTAAGATAGTGTGTAAGGGGCACTTGGAGCTGTACCCACTACCTCCTCCCCCCGTCTGTTAGTCATGCATCACCACACACTCAGCTCAGGGCAGGTGGTGACCAAAGGAGCCACACCGCTTGGTGGTGGTGGGCAAATCACTGTAACCATGGGGACCGTAAATGCGTGATTCTCATTGGTAGAGCTGTAGATGCTTGATTCTCATTGGGAGAATGTGGTCAGGTGATATGCCATACTGGATCCATGTACCATATAAGAATAAACCTGAGGGCTTGGCTCGCTCTCTTCTTTCACTCTTTATTCTCTTCCTTTCTCTTTTTGCCTGTCTTCCTTTCTCTTTTTGCCTGTATTGATTTCACCATAGCCTGCCTACACAACTACAGATTCCAGCCGTAGACTTAATACAGTGGTGGAAATCCAAATTGGCAGAGGCGATAGCGCGGGAAATTGAACCACCAACCTCCAGATTAGGAGTCCGACCTAGAAAAAAAGTCAGACACTCTAACCACTCCGCCACAGAGAACAAACACCACACAGCAGGATAGTGGAACCACCGAAGCCTATTGGCTCTACAAGGTCCGCCATTTTGCATCCAATTACACAATCTAGCTAGTGGTTGTCTCACTGCTCCTGAGGACTATTTATCTCCAGCTGAGTATACCACCACATACGGGCAGCTGTAGAAAGAAAAACCCCATAAGAACAGCCCATGAATAACCAGCGGCTCTATCACTAATAACATCAGCATGTAGATGTGGATGTCCCCCTCCCCCAACCGCACCCCCCCCCCCCCCACACACACACAAAAAAGTCTCGGTGGGAAAAACTGTCACAAAGCAGTATATAATACATATAAGAACTAACACATGCACAAACTGTTTACAGCTGAACACTAAGCACACTTTTATTATTCCTGAAAGAGTTGACTTTTAGATATGTTTCATAGGAGGTGATGAAAATGGGAAATATTGTGCAGGATTCGAGCCCACACTTCTTACATTCTGGGTTAGTGCGCTAAAGATTACACCACCTAGGCTCCTTGATGTCATCACCCTCTCCATGTCCAATTGTCCATATGGCTCCTTGCCTGAGAGTTCAGTGCAGGCAGAGTGATTTCAAGGCGGTCGTAGCTGAAGGCTGAGGCCCATTTGATTGTTTGTTTATTTGTTGTTGTTTTACGTCCTGGCAACATCTAAGGTCATATCAGGACGGGTACCGACTTGTGACAGTGCGCACCCATGGCAACTTTATAGTGCTGCCCCACTGGGAAACCAGGCCACCAGCACCATGACCTGATATCCCACTCAGTCACATTATCCTGACACTGAACCAACCAGTCCTTGTCCTATCCTAATAATGCTGAGCGCCTGGCTAGGAAGCGGCTAGAGTCAATTTTTAAGTCATCGGTTTGATTCGACCATGGGTCGAACCCATGGGTTCGAATCCCACGATGTATCAAAACGGGAGACGGACACTCAACTCATTCGGCCATCCTGTCTGGTCAATAGAACTATTTTGATTCCTACAAATGTGATTAATCACAACTTTTGCTTTTTATTGCACATATTTTTATTTTATTTTATTTTATTTTTGTGACAAATTTTTTATTCTGCCCATAACGTATAAGCTCCCGTGAGGGTGCTTGTTTTCAACGCTGGACAGCTGTGGTACTAGATTGGTCTGGTCCCGCACTCAGGAGTCTTTACCTGGTCTTTCTCGGGCCAACCTTTGCGGTTTTGGGTGTTAGTAGTTTCTATATTAGTTTTTTTTTTTATTTTCAAGTTTTTTCCTAACCTGTATATGATAACTTAGCCTACAATGTACATCTACGCAGATGACATACAGGCCTGTGGGAGAGGATCCCATCCCATTGTGGTTTGTTACAGCATCCTTTCACCCATGCCCTGTCCTTAGATACTACACCAGTGTGCCAGAACTCCCCTGGACCCTTCAGGACTGCGACTAGGTGGGATGGCTGTGTTGTATGGTTAGCCATTTTGTATTTCAGGGTGATTCGGGTGCATGACCGTGGCCTGCCTGGTTCTGCTTTGGTTTGTGCCAATACACATACACAGACGGACTGGGCCCTATGGTGATAGTCATTTCGAATTCCTTAGTACTTAGTAGGGCTAGTTTCCGTATTTGTGATATCTACCATCTTTTCTGGCCGGTCTTTTGCTTTTTGTGCCAGAACACAGCAAGCAGTGACTGCGCCGCGCCCAAGATTCAGGTGAGAGTATTGGTTTCTTCAGTGAGTGGTTGTGTATAATGTTTTCTTTAAGGACCTTTCTTAGTGTCCATGCTTTTTGATTGCCTTTTGTTGTGTGGTTGATTATTCCAGGCATGGTGTTACTTATTGCTACACTTCCTCCTCATATGTTTGGTGTTACTTATTGCTGTCAGTAGCACTGGGGCTGCCATTTGCCTGGTGTCCCTACGAGGGGTTGCTGTGTAGCCTGGTTTGTGGTGTAATGGTGTGCCAGTATTTTGAGGTGCGTTTCCCTTCTACTCGTTAGTAGTGTTGCATTGCATTTTTTGTGTAATTCGATTGTGGGATATCTTTTGTTCACCTGAAGGCATACTTTGAGGGCTCTATTTTGTAGCACCTGTAGGTTTAATAGTTTTGTATTTCCTCCCATGTATACTACATCGCCATAGTCAAAGTAGGGGAGGATCATACCTTTATATATTTTAATTGCCATGCTTTCAGTCATGTAGTATCTCAGTTTAGCCAGTAGCCATATTTGATGGTTTACTTTTTTTATAGTATTTGTTATGCAGAGGTCATAATTTAGGTGTCTGTCTAGATCCACTCCCAGATATCGGTAGTTGTCTACTTGTTCTAGTTCGGTGTTTCCCAGAAGACACTTTATTTTCTCATTACTTGTTAGCCTGGTACCAAATAATACTGTTTTTGACTTGCTGTTGTTTATGATTATCCTATTTAGTTGGCACCATTCGATTAGTTTTGTTAGTGTTAGATTCAGTTTCATTTCTATTTCTTCGGTTGTTTTGCCTGCAGCATATACCACGGTGTCATCTGCATATAGTTGGATGTTTTCAATTTCTAGCCAGTTGTTTAGATCGAGAAGTGGCCCCAGGACTGACCCTTGGGGTACTCCGCAAGTTATCTTTTCCTCATTGGATATGGATCCATTTACTGTGGTGCATTGCTTTCTGTTTTCTAGATAGCTCGCTAGCCATTTTCCTGTTACTCCCGTTATTCCCATTTGGGTTAGTTTGCTCCTTAGGATAGGGTGGTCTACCGTGTCAAACACTTTGCTGAAGTCTATGAACGCTGCACCCACTAGGTTCTTTTTATTGATACTGTTTGCAATATCAGTTATTAAGTTAGCAATTGTTTTTATTGTCGAGTGGTATTTTCTGAAACCGCCCTGTTTACTGTTTAATATTTTGTGTTCGTTTAGGTGGACCATAATATGTCTATGCATTATTTTTTCCATTAGTTTACCAGGCAGTGGGAGTATGGAGATCGGTCTATTGTTTCCCAGTACCTGTTTATCCCCTCCTTTGTGGAGTGGTGTTACTTTGGCTAGTTTCCAGCAGTCCACATAAGTACCTTCTGTGAACGATTTGTTGCATAGCTCACATATAACATCTGGGATGCATCCGAATGCATCTTTCATTACTATACTCGATGTATTTTCAATGCCCGAAGGCTTGTTGCAATCAATTGATTTCATGAGCTCACTTATCTCTTTTATTGTGGTTGTGCAATCTCCAATGTCTGTGTTTAATTGTTGCGCTTTCGTGGTCCAGTTTGTGTTGAATTGTTTGGATAGTTTATTGCCTATGGTAGAAAAATGTTTGTTCATTATATTAGCAGTATCGTTGTTGCTGATTTCCATCCCCTCGTTGTTGTAAAGGGTAATCCATTCTTTATTTTTATTATTTGGTATTAGTATTTTCACATTGTTCCAGAATTTGTGTGAGTTTTTTCCCCATTGCTGTTCTTGTTTGACAGTGTACCGTCTTTTGGCTTTTCTCACTGATTTCTGGCTACGATTTCTTGCTTTGTGGTAGTTTTCTATGTCTAGTAGTCGCTCGCTTGCTTTGGCTAATTTGCCTGTTTTATATTTGTCCATAATTAGGTTGATTAATTCTGGGGTTACCCATGGGTCTTGGTTGTTTTTGATTTTAAGTTTTTTTATTGGGCAGGTAGTGTCCAGATGCTTTCTGACTTCCCCGATGATATAGTTCCATTGGTCATTTACACCTAACTCAGTTGGAAATGGCAATTTAATTTTCTCTTTCAGATGAGTTTCTAGTGCCTCTTTTGTGTAGTTTTTGTATGATCTACCCATACGGGGAGTAGTTTTGTTTTTTGTTTTTATTTTCGTTCTAGTAACATATATCAATTCATGATCGCTAATGCCCCAGTTTCTTGTTCCTGAGGTGTGGGTATGATTTGAGTCTGTTATTATTAGGTCTATTATCGAGCTGTTTTCTCCAAGCTTTGTTAGCTCACTCATTTTTTGCTTTCACCCTCTGCCTTTGATTAAGTTCTCTAGTGAGTGTTTGTTTTTGTTGTTTGTTTTGTAGTTTATGTTGAAATCCCCTAGTAAGAATATCTCCGCCTTCGTCAGTTTCGACACACTTTCTAGGGATGTCTCCAGTTGTGCGATGAAGTCCTCGATGTTTCCATTTGGCGGTCTATATAGACTCCCTACAGCTATATTAGCTTGTTTTTCATTTTTTATGAGTGTCTATACTAGTTCAATATTTGTGTCTGATCTGTTTGCTTCTTGTAATGGCTTATGTTCGGAGTTTAGGTATTTTTTGGTGTATATTGCAACTCCTCCACCCTTCTTTTGTATTTGTGCATTGGTCAGTGTTTTTCTATCCTCTCTCACAAGCCTGTACCCACCAATTTCTAGTAGTTGGTCACTATGCAGTTCAAAAAACCATGTTTCTGATAGTGTTAACACATCAAATTTACAGATATCTAAGTGTAGTTTAATGCTGTCAATTTTGTTGTAGGCGCTTTGGCAGTTTAGATGGGCAAAATGCATGCCTCTGCCTAGTCTACAATCAATCTCTTCCACCATATTTGTGCGGCAGTCAGATCGAAATAGCTGTTTGCGCTGGAGGTGGTTTTTAGTGTGGAATTGGGATTTGTATTTAAAACTACTCAGCCTGCATTATGTGGTCACCTACCTTAATTTGCTGTCGGTGCTTGCGCCGCCAGTGCATGAGGTCGCATTACTGTTCCTGTGCAGCATTAGTAAGGTGGCCGCTGAGTATATATATATTCCGATATTATTTTATTTTACAATTAAAATAATCCGATTCGGTAGACTTTGAATAATTATTAAAGTATTTATTGTGGCAAATTATGTTATGGTTCTTAACAGAGCCATTTCAACATGATCAGTTTGGGTACATTTTCTAAATTTCTATAGCATAACGACAAATTTCGCTCATTCTATGGGCGTGTTGTAAAAGTTTCTCCGTTTATGTTTACGCCCGCCTCGTATCAGGTGTGGCGTAAGCTTCAGTTGGGCTTAATTTATCCTGTTTTATTATATTATTTTTATTATTATTATTGTTAACAATGTTTCTATTTTTCTATTAACTTTGGCACTTACCTTGATTTCTGGCAGTTTGCCCGGATGTTGTCTCTTGTTTTTTGGAGGATTTCACCCATTTTGTTTCTGTATCCCGGTTTGATCATTTCTCCTGCCTTTGCATCTTGAAGAAATAATCCTGTGCCCCAGTAGGGGCATCTCGTGCATTCCCTGAAGGCTTTCCCAGGTGCGTTCAGGATTTTCTCTTTTAGGTCTTTGTTTTGTGTGAATTTGGCCATTACAATGTCCTCCATCACTTGTTCATTGGTTTTTATCCACTCTGGCGATCTCCATACTTTTTTCCTGATAGCCTTGATGGTGTATGGGTTGTTCGTTGCCTCAATAAGTCGCATGATATCGAACTTATTGTGGTATTTAGCCATAACCGAGCAGTAGTACTGCTCTGCTGAGCTGTAGGTTTTACCATCTTTTCCTTGGATTTTGCACTCATATAGATTGCTGTAGGGGGAGTTGTGTCCCTGGAAGGAAATTCCCCAGCTATGCGTTCTTGTTGCTGCTGCTTCTTGGTTTATTCCTTCAACAGTTATGTTCCCGAATTCCGATGGTTTGTATACTTTTCCTTCAATTTCAAAGTTTTTTCCTCTCATTCTGGCCGTGGTCTGTTCGTTTTTTTCTCTGGCCAGTGTGTACATTTGCTGTACTGTTTTTTCGTCTAGCATTTCCTTTTCAGTCCTGTCCGGCCTGAGTGTGATGTTCTTAGATTTTTGTTCATTGGTCAGTTTTTGCTTATTTCTGAAGAGTTCCCGTTTTTGGCTTTCTTTTTCAAGGTGGATTTTTATCCCTCTCGGCCTGGGTTCCTTGTGTGGGTTTTTTGTGTCATCAGTGGGGTCTCCCACCTGGTCTTCATTGACCCTTTCTTTCTGTCCTCCATCTTGTTTGTTTGATTCTACATTCGTTGTTCTTTTCTTATTCTTTATCCTAGTAATGTATTTTGTTGTCAGTGTTAGTTAAAGCAATGCTTATCTACCTTATCTAGTGTTTGCCACCGTTTTTAACGGTTAGCGCCGTTTGCTGCGCCCGCCGATCGATCTAAGTCCGCTCCGTGTCTTTTGTTTGGATTTCTTCCTTTTTATCCTAGTAATGCATCATTTGCATCATTTTGTTGACAGTGTTAGTCCTCTATTTGTCACATATAGTGGCTGCTGAAATTTCTATTTTAAAGGTCGGGCGAGCCTGCTGTATTTTCGTCCGCCGTTGTGCTGGTGAGTGATAATAGAGGGTTCTATCAGTTCACTCAACTGAACAGCGGTTTTAGAGTGATTTACATATTAGAAATCACACACACACACATCAATAGCAAAAGCAAAGTATATGAGTGCTGATCTGAGTACTAATATGGCATAGATGAGTGGTACTTAGCCTGTGAGAGCTGTTTCGAAGTGTAGCATCGCACACATGCGTATCCACAGTCGATCCAGGCGTCCTCACAGGCACGTTGTCTTTTCTTCGGATTTCCTCCTTATCATCTTAGTAATGCATCATTTGCATCATTTCTGTTGGTCTTATACAGAGGCTATTTTGCTATTCCCTCTCAAAGTACATTTGAGTGACTTCATATGGCACTAGTGCGATTCAGCCTCGCAGAAGGGATCCCTGTATCAAAGTTTTGTTGTTGTTGTTTTATATCCTAGCAACATCTATGGTCATATCAGGACGGGTACCCACTTGCGGCAGTGCACACTCATGGTGACTTTATAGTGCTGCTCCACTGGAAGACCAGGCCGCCAGCACCATGACCTGATATCCCACTCAGTCACATTATCCTGACACTGAGCCAACCAGTCCTTGCACTATCCTATTAATGCGGAGTGCCAGGCTAGGAAGCGACAAGTATAAATTTTTAAGTCATTGGTTTGACTCGACCAGGGTTCGAACCCACGACCCCACGATCTACCAACACGGGAGACGGACGCTCTAACTCATTTGGCCATCCTGTCTGGTTGTATCAAAGTACATACAGCGTGTGCAATCAACTACGTGAAGTCGCATTAAGTCTGAGTTGTAATCGGGGAATACAGGAAGTTGCAATATGCACTGTGACGTCATAGAGGCCCCGATGGATAATCTGTAGGCTGGGAGTCTCACTTTGCAGCCATTGCTGGGAGAATAGGAACAGAATATTAATTTTTAAAAAGGTTTTGCTTTATCAATGTTTCATCTGTTCATTGTTTCAGCAGTTCATTATTTCAGCAGTTCAGTTTTTCAGCAGTTCAGTCTTTCAGCAGTTCAGTGTTTTAGCAGTTCAGTGCTTTAGCAGTTCAGTGTTCCATTAGTTCATTGTTTCATCTGTTCATTGCTTCATCTCGTCATTGGTTCATCTGTTCGTTGTTTCATATGTTACTTCTTTCATCTGTTGATGGCATCAGCAATTCATTGTTTCATCTGTTCATTGCATAAACAGTTCACTGTCTCATCGTTGCATTGTTTCATCTGTTCACTGTTTCATCTATTCAT
This sequence comes from Branchipolynoe longqiensis, assembly GCA_030323885.1. NCBI lineage: Eukaryota > Metazoa > Annelida > Polychaeta > Phyllodocida > Polynoidae > Branchipolynoe > Branchipolynoe longqiensis. The sequence continues at coordinate 36,561,091 of CM059192.1, read as the reverse complement.
TGTTTCATCTGGTACTTCTTTCATGTATTGATTGCATCAGTAGGTCACTGTTTCATCTGTTTATTGCTAAAGCAGTTCATTGTTTCAACATTCCATTGCTTCATCTGTTCATTGTTTCATCTGTTCATTGTTTCATCTGTTCATTGTTTCATGCGTTCATTGTGTGATCTGTACATTGTTTTATCTAGTCATTGTTTCATGTGTTCATTGTTTCATATGTTCATTGTTTCATATGTTCCTTGTTTCATCTGTTCATTGTTTCATATGTTCATTGTTTCATCTGTTCATTGTTTCATATGTTCATTGTTTCATCTGTTCATTGTTTCATCTGTTCATTGTTTCATTTGTTACTTCTTTCATGTGTTGATTGCGTCAACAGGTCATTGTTCCATCTGTTTATTGCTAAGGCAGTTCATCGTTGAACGTGCCACTGTTTCATCTGTTCATTGTTTCATGTGTTCATTGTGTGATCTGTTTATTGTTTTACCTGGTCATTCTTTCATGCGTTCATTGTTTCATCTGTTTATTGTTTCATCTGTTTATTGTTTCATCTGTTTATTGTTTCATCTGTTTATTGTTTCATCTGTTCATTGTTTCATCTGTTCATTGTTTCATCTGTTCATTGTTTCATCTGTTCATTGTTTCATCTATTCATTGTTTCATCTGTTCATTGTTTCATCTGTTCATTGTTTCATCTGTTCATTGCTTCATCTGATACTTCTTTCATCTGTTTATTGCATCAGCAATTCATTGTTTCATCTGTTCATTGCTTAAACAGTTCATTGTCTCATCATTGCATTGCTTCATCTGTTCATTGTTTCATATGTTCATTGTTTTATCTGTTCATTGTTTCATGTATTCAATGTTTCATCTGTTACTGGTTACCCAGTTAATTGCTTCATATGTCAATTTTTTTCATCTGGACCCTCACTAGCCGATGTGTCCCTTTTGTGTTGGTGGGGGATGGGGGAGGGTTATTAAACAAACAAATTGTTTATTCTTTCACGTGTTCATTGTTTCATCTCTTCATTGTTTGAGCAGTTAATTTTATGCGTTCATTTTTATTCCATCTCTTTATTTTCCATCGGTTCATTGTTTCATCTCCGCATTGTTTCCATCGTTCATTGTTCATTGCTTAATCTTCATTAAGCCTGTAATAGAAGGACTGTTCTCATTTCAACTTTAAGTACTGTACTCACATTATGGTGGAGGTAATTGTTGGCACTCTTGAGTTTGGAATGTTTCTCAGCTTTCTGGAGAAGAAAAGAAAAGGAAACACAACATGACATCTGTATGAGACGGCCCAGCTTTGGCCAGAGAGTGACAATTCTTAAAGTTGCATAGTCCGATGAAAACAGCAAATTTTCAAAACAAAAACACTTATCTAGATTTGATTCTACATATTCAACTTAGATACTGGTGTACTTATTAAACATTTGTTGCTGCATAGAAGGGCATAGTAAGTCAATTAATAGAACGTGTTACTACTGAAGTCTCTGGCGTCAGAGTTTTGGCGTGCTTGCCAAAATTACTTTGCCATGTTTTGACATCAGATATCTCCAAACTTAGCCATTTAAAATCAAAGTTACTTCAAACTAAAGTAAAGTAGATTACAACGATTAGTATAATATATTCATCTCAGAAAATAGCAAAAGCATCGGACTATGCAGCTTTAAGTTAACCATTTAGCATAATTTAAGTATCCATTAATGGTTGATTGGTTGTTGGGTGTTTTGCATCCTGGCAACATCTAGGGTCATATCAGGATGGGTAGCGACTTGTGACAGTCTCCACCCATGGTGATTTTATAGTGCTGTCCCACTGGGAGACCACATTACCAGCACCATGATCTGATATCCCACTCAGTCACATTATCCTGACACTGAGCCAACCAGTCCTTGCCCTATCCTATTAATGCTGAGCGCCAAGCTAGGAAGTGACAAGTATCAAGTTTGTAAGTCGACCGAGAACCAAACTCCCGATCTCTCGCATGAGGGGCCCACGCTCTATCTATCTGGCCACCGCGCCTGGTATTCATTAATGGTTCTAATCTTATTTTTATTTATTGGTAGCAGAAAACAAACTAAGCAAATTCTACCAATAAATAACAATAAGGTTCCAACCATTAATGAATTCTTAAAAGATCTGGACACCTGGTTTCAACATGTATACGCTTAATGATCTATTCCCTATATATTACTGCTAAACCCACGGGTTCGAATCCTGGTCGAGTCAAACTAATGACTTAAAGATGTATACTTGTCGCTTCCTATCCAGGCTTTCGGCTTTATTAGGATAGGAAAACGTCTAGTCAGCTCACTGTCAGGATAATGTGACTAGTGGGAAATCAGGTCATGGTTCTGACAGCATGGTCTCCCAGTGGGACAGCACTATAAAGTCACCAAGAATGCACCCTGTCACAAATTGGTACCCTTCCTGATATGACCCTAGATATTGCCAGGATGTAAAACTCCAACAACCAATCAACCAACCCTATATCTTACAGTTGCAGAGTCTGCTGGTTTTGAGTTTCTGTCATTTTCTTAAATAAATATATTAGGTTGATCTTGCACTTATTTAGTAATTGTTGTCACATAGAGGGAACATTTTTTTTAACCGGTTACTTTCGAAGCCTATTGTGTCAAACCTTTGAGGTGCATGCCAAAATTAGTTTAGCAGATTTTCACTTAAAATATCCCCAAAGCTACCCACATTATAATAGAAATTACTTCGAACGAAAAGATGGTAAATGATACCAATCAACCTAAAGTATTGAGCTAAAAAAACAATGCAGCAACTGAAAAGCATCAGACTACGCAACTTTATTTAATTGCAAGTATTGTGTCTATCATATTTCCAAGGCAGAACATATGTAGGGGTTTATATTATGTGTATGTAGCAATAACTCTTAAATAAATTCGAAAGAAGAATAATGAGCAGAGGAGGACCTCAGAAATATTAGTGTCTCATGTTACTGTAAGACACCATTATATCCACACAATTTGTCTCTGATGCTATATTTGTGAAGTAAAGGATTTGTATGGCCCTGAGTGGTGACTGAAGAGCCTTAATCTCCGACAACCTATTTAGTGGTAATCACATAACGCCAAATTAACAAAAATTGGTGATCGTCTGACAGGAGGTGATGAAAATAGGAAATATTGTGTGTAAAGCAGGATTCGAATCCACCCCTCTTACATTATGGGTTAGTGCGCTAAAGATTACACCACCTAAGCTCCTGCCATGTCTGAAAAATCGCCCGCCCCTGATTACATTTAAATTTTTTTGTAAACTGTTAAAAATGCGTTTGGCTAGCAGCAATTCAACTTTCAGATATTATACATAATAATGTATAGACGGCGATAAACACGGTAACACCATTTGCATGCACTGAAATTGATGTTTATGTAATTCCACAGAAATCATGTAAAAAATACTGAAAAGAAAAAAGGAAGAAAAACCACACGCCCAACACTGATTTGGGTAATCAAAAGGATGGAAGCTCCCCCTGAATGTATTGGGTGTCAGTCCCCGTTGACACTCAAACACATTTTACTAAGTTGCGTTGATTTTTTTGGCCCTGCGCCAACAATTCTACACTGCAGACAGTATGCATGACCTTTTTACTAAAGTAAAATAAGAAAACATTTTAGCCTTTTTGAGGGCAGCTGGACTGTACCACCTCATATAGTTTACTAAATAGATTCTATCAATTATTAATACAACTTTTCTTTTTCTATGGGAATTTGTTTCCCTTGACCACAAATACATATATGATTGTGAGCTTTCTAATTTAATGAGTGTCTATTGGCACATACTTGATTGTCTGCTTTTACATTTAAAAGCGATGGTTTGAACAAAAAACAAACATTTCTCACCGTGAATATGGCCTGTGCTGCCGACACGGCATAAAGCAACCACCAATTAATCAATCAATCAATCAAAAGGACGATCACAAATTTTTGGCCTAATACTGGGTATGGCAACTACTACGCCACACATGCAACGAAGCACACTAGTTTATAAAAGGTCAGAATTCATATTTAATAAATAAATACAGTATGAGATGCATATCTAAAGGGCTCACTTATAATCCGCATATCTAATTTTGGCTACTGACTTATTTAACTCAGAACCTAGCATTTGCAGTAAGAGACACTCAACACGCAACACCAACAGGAATACCCTGGATATAAATAAATAATTATTCACATAATAAAAAATCAAGTCGTTCTGTATATATATATATATTTATATTTATATATATATATATATAATATTTATATATATTTCTAATGAATCTGATCATTTCGGAGTTTTGTGTAAATGTCAATGTGGGCATGTGAATATGATTGATAAGACTGACAATAGATCGATTAAATGACACTAGCTTGCACTGTGATGAATATGACCCTTGATGCTGAGACGGTAGTAAATCATCAGCAATCATTATTATTTTGCTTGTTTGTTTGAGTTTTACATCCTGGCAACATCTAAGGTCCTACCAAGATGAGTACCGACTCGTGAAAATGTGCACTCATGGCGACTTTATAGTGCTGCCTCAATGGGGGACCAGGTTGTTGGCACCATGACCCAATTTCCCCTCAGTCACACTATCCTGGTGACCAGACGGGATGGGCGAATGAGTTAGAGCGTCCGTCTCCCATGTTGGTAGATCGTGGGTTCGAACCCTGGTCGAGTCAAACCAATGACTTACAAATTGATATTTGTCGCTTCCTAGCCCGGCGCTCGGAATTATTATGATAGGGCAAGGACTGGTTGGCTCAGTGTCAGGATAATGTGAATATCAGGTCATGGTGCTGGTGGCCTGGTCTTCCAGTGTGGCAGCACTATAAAGTCTCCATGAATGCGCACTGTCACAAGTCGGTACCCATCCTGATATGACCTTAGATGTTGCTTGGACATGAAACAACAAACAAACAAACACTATCCTGGCACTGAGCAAATCAGTCCTATTAATTCTGAGCACTAGACTAGGTAGCAACAAGTATCATTTTTGTAAGTCACGGATTTGACTCGACCAGGATTCAAACTCCCGACCTTCTGCACGAGTAACCTGCGCTCTATCGATTCGGTAACCGCGTGCGGTGACAGCAATTATCCTCAGATATATTATATATAATTTGATAACCAATATTGGTATTGGAGTCTGTTTCTATTTCCCAGTACAAAGTTCCTTATTCATAATAACATTACCCGCTGAGATAACCAGGTTTCTATGCACGGTTTCTAAGGTAATGTGATTGGATTAATCCGGTTACTGCTAAATGATGCAAGTGAATCTGAAATGCCCCTAATCTCACCTTTTTCTCCTTCTTCGCCTGAAGTTCAGCCTTCTTCATTTTCCTCCTACAAAGACATAAATACGATGAGTTAGTTACATTTAGCGCAGACGTCGCTTTCCTAGACAACACACACAGACGCCGAACGCAGCCATACAAGACGTTATCTGCTAATACAACATCGACCATTATGCCTAGTACACACCTACCGTTTGTGCGCACCCACCTACCGTATACGATCTAAAACTGCCTGTTTCGCGCACAAAAATCGCTATGTGTGCGCTCCCCGCGCACACCTAGCGATTGCGACTCGTGACTAAAAACTCAGTTTTAGGGCTAAAACGGGCCGATTACGATTGCGATTCGCGATTCGAAAAATGAATCGGCCCGTTTTCAGTTTTAAGCGGGTTGGGTCGAGTCGCGAGTTTTAGTGCACGAATCGTATACGGTAGGTGTGTACCAGGCATAACTCTGTTTAAAGTTGCATAGTCCGATGGTTTTGAGTTTCTCTCATTTTCTGAGATAAACATATTAGGTTGATCATTATAAGCTCCCTTAATTTACTTTGAAGTAACTTTTATTTTAATTGGCTAACTTTTGAGATATTTGAAATGCAAACGACCATAATTAATTTTGACAAGCTTGCCAAAACTCTACCACCATATTATTGACACAGTATTGCCTTCTATGTGACAACAAATGTTTAATAACTACACCAGTATCTAAGTTAGATAGTTAGAATCAAATCTAGATAATTGTATTGGTTTTGAAAATTTGAAGTTTCCATCGGACCATGCAGCTTTAAATTCATGAGAATTAGGGAGTGGGACATAGCTCAGACGGTAGAGTGTCCACCTGTGAAAGTGTCTCGGTCATCCAATCGATCCTGCTCAGTGGCCCCATTTGCAGTAATGGCACTATCATTGCATCCTGCCATGTCTTGCATGCCTTGTTCCAGGTCTATCTGTCATTGTGAGCGGGACATAGCTCAGGCGGTAGAGTGTCCACCTGTTAAGGTGTCGATCATCCTATCGATCCCGCTCAGTGGACCCATTTGCAGTTTGGGGTACTTTCCGTTCCAAGCATTGGTCCACAACTTTTTCTTTTTTCTTGAAGATTTATACTGCCTATCATGGATAATTCAGAATAGACTTGTTTTCACCATTAGACAGTTGGTCGATAGAAAGCCCGAGCCTACACTTTTACCGACCCAAGGGATTTTTAACCTCCCACACCACATAGACATGGTATGAGAGCAACTGGCCTTTGATGACGCTGTAAGTTATGCACAGCGGTGGAAATCCAAATTGGCAGAGGTGGGGGCATGGGGAATCGAACCACTGACCTTCAGATTAGGAGTCTGACCTAGAAAAAAGTCAGACGCTCTAACCACTCCCCCACAGAGAACACTGGTTCATTAAAGGCTGTGGTATGTGCTGTCCTGTCTGCGGGAAAGTGAATATAAAAGACCTCTTGCTGCTTATTGGAAAGAGCACCCTATGCGGCAGCAGCTGGTTTCCTCCAAAGAAATATGCCAAAGTGACCATATGTTTGACGTCAAATAGCCGATAATAAAAACCAACGTGTTCTATAGGCGTCGTTAAATAAAACAAGTACATTAGTTGATTAAGCAGGGGAAATTTCAGTCGCAGATGACTGGTCTTCCTCATTCCACTGCTCCTTGCCCTATCTTAATAATGCTGAGCATCTGGTTAGGAAGCGACAAGTATAAATTTTTAAGTCATTGGTTTGACTCAACCAGGATTAGAACCCACGACCCTACGATCTACCAGCATGGGAGACGGACGCTCTAACTCATTTGGCCATCCCGTATGGGAATTAATAGTGGAGGAGGTGGCTCCAATGTGACGTGTTTATCTACACTGCCTTGCCAGGGCCCACACCATCCCCGTCCCCCACATGGAATGGGGGCGGGGGGAGGGTGGCTACCTGCGACCTGGCTGGGCAGTGACAGGTCACTTGTATTCTGGCCTATAAGATCGGTTGTGGCGTGAGTGCCGCAAATCGGATATCATGAGTGTCGTAAAGTTCCATGAGCACAGCAATTAGATTCTTTCTGTCAGTAGTCAAAGCAATCATTCCAAGCATTTCTGAGTTCCAATGAGATGGCGAAGGAAAACCATTCCCATATATTACATTTCCTGGTTCTTGACTCACATGATCAGTGGGCGTTCCATCTTTCAGGTCTCAATTTCTTTATGGAATAGATGGTCTGATGACGCAAGAAATGGAGCATTTCTTGGCAAATTATAATCTAAGTAGTGTTTTTTAATGGTTAATGGATTTTCTTCATGTTTCAACTATTTTAACCAAGTGACAAATATGGGAAGAAGTTTAGGTTCAAAAACTGACAAATTCTTGTTAGTTGTTTTCTGTTAAATAGGATTAGATGTGCTTTCCAGTTAAAGCGGCATAGTCCGATGAAGCATCACATTTTCAAAACCAAAACAATTATCTGGAATTGATTCTACATATCTACCTTAGATACTGATGCACATATTAAGCATTTGTTGCCACATAGCAGGGAATACTGAGGCAATTTAATAGAACATGTTACTGTTAAAGCCTATGGTGTCAGAGTTTTGGCGTGCTTGCCAAAATTAATTTGACATGTTTGCACTTCAAATATCTCAAAACATAACTGTTTAAAATATACACCACTTGAAGCTAAAGTAAGGTCGATTATAATGATCAGGTTAATCTATTTATCTCAGAAAATTTACAGAAACTCAACATCATCGGACTATGCAACTTTAAGGTCTATTAATTTCATATTGCGTAGTGGAATTACAAATTGATGCTTGTTGCTTCCTAGCCTGGCAGTTGGCATTATTAGGATAGGGAAAGAACTGGTTGGCTAGTGTCAGGATAATGTGACTGAGTGGGATATCAGGGCATGGCACTGGTGGCCTGGTCTCTCAGTGGGACAGCACTATAAAGTCACCATGAGTGCAAACTGTCACAAGTCAGTAGCCATTCTGATATGACCTTAGATGTTGCCAGGACGTAAAACTCCAACAACCACCCAACCCATCAATCAGTACACACACTTCTGTGGCGAGTCTATCTAGACGTCACCAAATATCGCGAATCCCGCGGGTGAATGGGGGAGGGGGGGGGGGCACGGTGCCAGTAATCCCCACTGTCGACAGGTGTCTGGTGGGCATGGCGCACCACACAACTACTGTTGTGTACCTCCACTCGTAGACCCACTAGCAAATAGATCACGTGACTACTGGGGAGCCAACATGTACTGTTAAGGCCCGGTCACATAGCAGTTAGTGGACGTAGTTGAACGTAGTGGAGGCTAACGTAGTTGAACGTAGTTGAGCGTAGTTGAGCATAGTTGGACATAGTTGAACGTACTGGCATCCACACTTCTCCGTCATGCTAACTTGGTAATAACATGGGTGGGCCGTGAGTTCCGATTTAATTTTGGACATGTTCAAAAGAGCGCTACATTAGAGGCTAATGTACAGTGGCGGAGTATCCATACTCTTAATGTACTCTAGCATACTCTAGCATACATTACCATACTTTAGCGTACTTTAGCGTACTTGGACTTAGTTGAACATAGTTGACTATAGTGGAGGCTAACGTATGTTGAACATCGTTGAATGTAGTTGAACGTACAAGCATCCGTGCAATAACGTATTTATCCGTACCTTAACATTTTTCACCATAGTTTAACATACTTATACCATGTTTGACCCACGTTAATCTATCCTACGTTCACTAAAGTGTATGTGACCAGAGCTTGAGTTGAATAGGGAGACGTAGCGTGTGCATGCACAATTCTCCGCCGCAGACACAATACACATAGACAGAAATAAACACTTTGAAGAATACGTGGTTTGGCCGCCCCAGATACTCATCTAAATACTCACTACTATCAGGCGGATCCTGGCAACGGTCTGCCAGTCTCCACCCACTAAATACCAGAACAACTCATAAGAAAGAAAGGGAAGACAAGTCACGCAAGATTGACAGTGATAAGGTTGAGCTGTATTGCTACAACCCTTGTTCACCGACTAGTGACCCTCCACCCTGACTCACTTACAACCTGCCACACAGACCCACATGGTTCCTGCTTGTTCAGTCTAATTCAGTGCCTACAATCTATTGGACCTAAGTCCTGTGGGTGTTAGACACAGCTCAGTGGTGAACTGCTTCTTTTGGTATCCCTAGAGTGAGTGTGTCTGCATAGCCAGGATAAGGAGTACAAGGGTGACTGCGCTCACACAGCCAACCAATCAGACACCTCTGCAGCCTAGGAGGGGTGGCGTCCAAGAGGGGCACCTCTCACTCAAGCCCCGTGCAGCTGCTGTCCATAATATATGTAGAAAGGCTGGGTGTGCTTACCCAGCAGTCCTATGGTAACAAGTAGTCGTCATACAGTTACGATAAACATTAATATATGCTCCTCCTCTATTTGCACTCTTCCTGGTGGAGGGAACATTTCTATAATTAATAACCGTATCTTAATATCCGGACAGCATACCACAATCCCGGTCACTGCGCGACATAACATTTCCACACAGTTATTTATCTGTCGCACAGCAAATGGGCACACATTGCGTCGCTATGACATAACAATGGTCCCCAACTCCGTTGCCCGAGATATTAATATTCCAAGCTCATCTCTCACGACCGAAAGACCGTATATCTTTACAACTTGAACAAACTAGAGCCGAAAATAGAGGGGGATGGGGAGAGTAGTGGATAGGGAAAGTGGGGAGTACAAAAGCAGCAATAGCAAGGCATCAACCAACCAACAAACTCCCTCGCCTCAGATGAAAACAAATACTATAGATCGAGGTTATCTCGGGAGGTGGAAGAAACAAGGAAGACTCTTATGGATTGGGAGTTTTATTTCTCTTGACACGGTCAAGTTTTTTTAATGGGCAGACTGATTTCAAAGAGGCAAACCCGAAGGCTGAGGCCCATTTGAAATACTCTTCCCATCCACGATGACTAGCATTATCATGCCTCTACATATGTATCGCATCTTTTATTTTTATTGCACATTGCCGTAGTTATTTTGCTTTAGCTGTGGACCTATACTGGAGCTTTTCATATGGTGATAATGTCATTTTGTCGTGCAGAAAGCATTTCTTTCTTTCTCTTTCTTTCTTTCTTTCTTCCTGTGTCTTCCTTTCTATCTTCCTTCCTTCCTGTCTTTCTTCCTTCCTGTCTTTCTTCCTTCCTGTCTTTCTTCCTTTCTGTCTTCCTCCCTTTCTGGCTGTCTTTCATTCTTTCTTCCTTTCTTTCTGCCTTCCTTTCTTTCTGTCTTTCTTTCTTTCCTGTTTTGCATTTACCCAAGAAAGTTAAAGCAATATCTTACGTCGATTTCAACAACTCCCGTTCTCTGCGCTCCCACAAGTCCAAAGTGGATTACATTTAATAGGATTGTTTGAAATCTACACACCACATGTAAAACAAAAGGAAGGAAATAAAGTAATTAGATTTAATGAACTTAAAAATAACCTAATCAAATCCAACTTTCCCAATTTCTAGTCAGAACCCATTCAATCCCTACTGCTGCCGTTGGTGGTCACAGTTGAAGCTTGTTTGTTTGTTTGTTTGTTTGTTGTTTTACGTCCTAGCAACATCTAACGTCATATCAGGACAGGTACCGACTTGTGACAGTGCACACTCATGGTGACTTTATAGTGCTGCCCCATGGGGAAACCAGGTCACTGGCACCATGACCCGATATCCCACTCAGTCACATTATCCTGACACTCAGCCAACCAGTCCTTGCCCTATCCTAATAATGCCGAGTGCCATGCTAGGAAGCAACAAGTATCAATTTTTAAGTCATTGATTTGACTCAACCAGGGTTCGAACCCACGATCTACCAGCACAGGAGACGGATGCTCTAACTCATTCGGCCATCCCGTCTGGTCACACACACACAAAGTTGAAGCTGCATAGTCTGAAGACAAGTGTTTGTTTGTTGGAGTTTTATGTCATGGCAACATCTAAGGTCATATCAGAATGAGCATTGACTTATGACAGTGCACAACTTTATAATGTGTGTCCTACTGGGAGACCAGGCTGTTGGCACCGTGACCACGATTTCCCACTCAGTCACATTATCCTGACACTGAGTTAACCACTCCTTGCCATTTTCTATTAAAGTCGAGCGCCAGGCTAGGTAGTGACAACTATCAATTTGATAAATCATTGGTTTGACTCAACCAGGAATCAAACTCACGACCTTCCGCACGTTAGCCTGCGCTCTACCGATTCGGCCACCACGTCTGGTCTCGATGAAAGCAGAACATTTTAGAAACCCAAGCACTTACATAGATTTGAACCTACATATCCAACAGGTTCACGTATTGAACAATTATTGCTACATAGAAGGAAACACACACTAAGTGAATTTAATAGAACCCAAAATTCCAGAAACCTGTCATGTACATCATCTCAACATGCACACCAACATTAAATTGGCATATTTCACTTTAAATATCCCTTCGGTTAATGCTTTATAATCAATCAATCAATAGTTCCGTCCTCTAGTCGAGGGTTGGATGCAATGGTTCTCCACTTGTCCCGATGGTGTGCTGTTCTGATAGACTGTGAATAATTCAAGCCTGTCCACTGTGAAATATTTGTAAACCATGATGTTCTTGGTCTCCCTCTCCCTCTGCTGCCATTCACCTTCCCTTCCAACAATGTACGGTATATTGAACTCTGACGAATGATGTGGCCAAAATAAATAAGTTTCTTTGTCTGTATAGTGGCAAACAAGCTTTTCTTATTTTTAATTTTTCTGAGAACTTCTTTGTTGGTGATCTTCTTTGTCCATGATATTTTCATCATCCTTCGATAAGTCCACATCTCAAATGCTGCTAAACGTTTGTACATTTTCTTAGAGATTGTCCATGTCTCTGCCCCATACATTAGAGTAGACCACACATAACACTGAAGAATACGCTTCCTTGTTTGTATTAATATCTTACTTGATGTTAACACTCTATACATTTTGGAGAATGTTGTTCGGGCTATTGTTATCCTTCTTTTAATTTCTTCCTCACATCTCCCATCATTTGTAATCTTTTGTCCGAGATATATGAATTTGGATACTTGTTCTATGTTTGTGCCATCTATGGTTATATTGATATTTGGTTTATCTGTCTTTTTACTTATAACCATTGTTTTGGTCTTCCTGGCATTCATCTTCATGTTGAATAGTATTCCAGCTTTATTGATTCTATTCACAATATCTTGTAGGTTTTTCTCACTGTCTGCTAGTATTACACTGTCATCGGCATATCTAAGATTGTTGACGTTCATGCCATATAATAACAAATTTAAAAAAACTTCAAACTGAAGCAAATCACATTTTAATGATCAACCAAATATGTGCCGATAAAACTATGCCCAGAAACCCCAGACTTTCAAACTATGGGAATTTAACTAAATCTACCGGACACGGTGCCCGAATCAGTAGAGCGCAGGCTTCCCATGTGGGAGATCGGGAGTTCAATTACGGTCGAGTCAAACCAATGACTTACAAAATTGATACCTGTCACTTCCTAATCCTAGCCTGGCACTCAGCATTATTAGGACATGACAAGGACTGGTTAGCTCAGTGTCAGGATAATGTGACTTAGTGGAATGTCAGGTCATGATTTTGGCAGCTTGGTCTCCCAGTGGGGCAGAACTATAAAGTTACCATGTGTGTGCACTGTCACATGTCAGTACCCATCCTGATATGACCATAAATGTTACCAGGACATAAAACTCCAACAACCAACCAACTAACCAACTAAGCCTATCTAGAGCCGAGTCGCGCGCGGGAGGGGGGGGGGGGGTGGATGTGGTGGTGTGGTGTGGTGTGGGTGATTCTAAATGTGTGGATCCTGCAGGCAAACCCGGCTTTGATCCCGGCTTTGATCCAGTGTGAGATCCCCGAATAGACCAGCACTGTCTCAGAGCCTTCGGGGACGCGCCATTTTCCTCTTAACCAACATTCGCGTCTGATGTTGGGATCGATGGAAAACTCTGACTGCTTCCTTGTATCGGCGTCTAACGCCATTCCGCGCATTAAGTGTTTTAAAGCAAACACTGCTCCTGCCTAGCTGACTGTATACCTTTCTTGGGTCGTTGAGGCGCCCCCCCCCTCCCCCCATCCCCTTCCTCCCTCCCTCTTCCCCCACCCCTTCACGCATCCCCCCATTCCCCTCCGCCCCCCCCTTCACCCTCCCCCCGCCCCCTTCACCCCTCCCCCTTCCCATCCGCCCTCTGCCCCCCACCCCCTTCACCCCTCACCACCCCCTCCCTCCCCCATTCCCTGCTTCCTCATTGGCTTCGAGTATTTCGCGCCCGTTTAGAGGTCAAGCTGCATCCTTGCAACAAATCAGTTTACGAGTCAGGATCACGAAAAGAGGCCAATTGGGGGAAGTTGTCGGCGTCGATCATTGGATGTCGGCGTCGATTGGCATACTTATAGTTTAGCATTGACACAGGTGTTGCAAAGTCCTTAAATTTATCCTGAATGTAAAGGAAGAGAAAATACAACAACCTTATTTGTTTCTAGGATAATTTAATATAAAACAAAGAAATGCACGACACTTTAAGAATTGCAACGCCAACATCTGGTAAGGTTGTCGGCGTCGATCATTGGATGTCAGCGTCGATCGGCATACTTATAGTTTAGCATTGACAGAGGTGTTGCAAAGTCCTTAAATGTATCCTGAATGTAAAGGTAGAGAAAATACAACAACCTTATTTGGTTCTAGGATAATTTAATATAAAACAAAGAAATGCATGACACTTTAAGAATTGCGACACCGACATCTGGTAAAGTTGTCGGCGTCGATCATTGGATGTCGGCGTCGATCGGCATACTTATAGTTTAGCATTGACAGAGGTGTTGCAAAGTCCTTAAATGTATCCTGAATGTAAAGGTAGAGAAACTACAACAACCTTATTTGTTTCTAGGATAATTTAATATAAAACAAAGGAATGCACTACACTTTAAGAATTGTGATGCCGACATCTTAAATAAACCACCAATTGGCCCATTTTCGTGAGGCTGACTCTTACTAATGAATTAACGATCATTTCAATCACAAATCGACAATTTTCTTAAAGCTGCATAATCCCGAGAAAATATCAAAACCAATACGATTATCTAGATTTGATTTTACATATTTTACATATCTAGCTTGGATAATGATGCGCTTATTAATAAACATTTGTCACCACATAGAAGGGAATACAGAGTCAATTAAATATAACCTCTTACCGTGGTGTCTGAGTTTTTGGCATAATAATTTGCCGAAACTAATTTGACATGTTTGCACTTCAGATATCTCAAAAGTTAGCCATTTAAAATAAAAGTTACTTCAAATTATAGTAAGGTAGATTATAGCAATCAATTTAAGATATTTATCTCAGAAAAATTACAGAAACTCAAAACCATCGGACTATGCAACTTTAAGTCGCGTTGGTTTAATGCATTGGCGATGATTTAAATCACAAGTCGACAATTTTCTTCAAGTTAAATCCATAAACGTTGTTTAATATGTGTCATCTAGCGTTTGTTTGTTGTTGTTTTATGTCCTAGCAACATCTCAGTTATATCAGGACTGGTACCGACTTGTGATAGTGCGCACTCATGGTGACTTTATAGTGCTGCCCCACTGGAAGACCAGGCCACCAGCACCATGACCTGATATCCCACTCAGTCACATTATTCTGACACTGAGCCAACCAGTCCTTGCCCTATCCTAATAATGCCGAGTGCCAGGCTAGGAAGTGACAAGTATCAATTTTTAAGTCATTGTTTTGACTCGACCGAGATTCAAATCCACGACCTCTCGATCTACCAACACGGGAGACGGACGCTCTAACTCATTCGGCCATCCCGTCTGTCGTCACCTAGCATCATGGCATGTTAGGTATTACACCTAAGCTGTAAGCTTCCATTGACAAAAAACATATATGTATTTTGATTATGAGCTTCTGCGTTATGCGCATCGGGCGTGGTGGCTGAATTAGGAAGAGCGTTGGGTAGTTTACCGTACGAGAGGTCATGGGTTCAATCCCCGACAGAGTCAAACCACTGACTTATAAAGTTGATAATTGTCGCTATCTAGCATGGCGCTTGGCATTACTAAGATAGGGAAAGACCAGGTTTGCTCAGTATCAGGATAATGTCATTGAGGAGTGATGTCTGGTCATGGTTCCCGTGGCCTGGTCTCCTAGTGGGGCAGCACTATCAATTCACCATGAGTGCGCGCTATCACAATTTGATACCCATCTTGATATGACCTTAGATGTTACATGGATGTAAAATCCCAGCAATCATTCTGTGCAAAAGCGATAGTGAAATGAGAATATGTCACCAGAATAGGGAACTTAGTTGTTATATAATGTGTAATTTAACACAACAATGTGGAGGTGTGGGTGGTTCAGTCCAGGGCTATATCATATAGAGGGTATTCACGTGACGTCATCAACCGGATGCGTGGCCATTGTGGCGATATCAACCATTAAACAACCTGCCGGTTGCAGTAACATAGTAGATCATTCTTTCAGTTTTATTCCAAATTAATAGAAATGCAGAATTCTAACCTTATAGATTTAATAGAATCTTTTCTTTGAATTTGTTTTCTATATATGTGTGCCAAGCAGTTTGTTTCTAGGTGGTGTAGTTTTAGAGATATTTCACTTTTTCTGTATGAAGATTGCTCACGGCCATTGACAATGCATTGAGTTTGCCGATACGTGCAGTGCAACATGTCAATTTTATTCAAAATTAATAGAAATTCAGAACCCTAACCATATAAATTTAATATAATCTTTTCGTTGAATATGTTTTCTATATATGTTAAAAGCGGTTTGCTTCTAGGTGGTGTACTTTTAGAGATATTTCACTTTTTCTGTATGAAGATTGCTCACTGCCATTGACAATGCATTGAGTTTGTTGGGTTTGTTATTGTGGTTGTATCGCCACAATATAGGTGAAAAAGCTGGATGCCTTCATGATGCAGCATCTGCGTTCAATCATGAGGCTAACCTGGAAGGTCAAAGTGACAAATAAGGAAATACTCGAACAGACGGGGCTGCCCTCTATGGAAGATCTTCTGATCAAAAAGAATCTCCGGTGGACTGGACACCTCATGAGGATGTCATCAGACAGGCTACAAAAGCAGATCCTCTACTCTCAACTGTCTTCTGCTTACAGAAATAGAGGGTGCCCTCGTCTCCGGTTCAAGGATACCATCAAGAGAAACTTGAAGCTGAGAGACATTAAGACCGACTCATGGACATTACTCTCACAGCAGAGAGCTAAATGGAGAGCGGCAGTTAAGTAATGAAAGCAGTCTTTGTCGCATCACGACCGACCGCATGATGATGATGATGATCGCCACAATGGCTGCACTTCCGTTTAGCGTGACGTTAGTGCATACCCTCTATTCATATTATATCACTGGAATATGGAGCTTAATTCATATATATATATAATGCGTAATACATGTATAAGACAACAATGTGGAGGTGTGGGTGGTTCAGTCCTGGGCCATGTCGTAGAATATATCATTGTAATAGGGAGCTTATTTGGTATATAATGTGTAATATAACAAACACAATGGTCGGGATGGTTCAAAATAACACACCTTAACTATAGTAGCCTCACTGCACAAACGACGCAATAAAAACCCGAGGAGATGACAGTAACCCCCCCCCCCCGCCTCCCTCCCCACCAGACCCCCCCCCCACACACACACACACGCTAGGCTTGACTCTCGGAGACAACGAACACGTCGCCGAGGCTGGGGTGCCACGTCGGTGGGCGGCGATGGGAAGAGCGGGGGTAGGGAGAGTGGGGGTTGGGGAGACCGGGGAATGGGGAGAACGGTGAATGGGGAGAGCAGGGAATGGGGAGAGTGGGGATGGAGAGAGGAGGATGGGGAGAGTGGTGGATGGGAAGCAGGGGAGGGGAGAGCAAGGAATGGGGAGAGCTGGTTGTAGGGAGAGCGGGGGATGGGATAGCGTGGGTGGGGAGAGCTGGGGATGGGGAGATCGGCGGATAAGGAGTGTGTGTGTTGGGGAGATGGGGGATGGGAAGAGGGTCGGATGCGGAGAGTCGGGAATGGGGAGAGCGGGGGATGCGGTAGTAGGATGGGGAAAGCTGGGGTGGGAGAGGATCGGGATGGGGAGAGCGGGATGGGGAGGACAGGGGATGGGAGAGCGGGGAGGTGGGGAGAGCGGGGATGGGGAGAGTGGGGTGAGGAAAGTAGTGCATAGGGAGAGTGGGAAGGGGAAACTGGGGAGAGCAGGAAATTGGGAGAGCGGATGGGGAAGTGGGGTATTGAAGATCAGGATCGGGAGAGTGGGGGATGGGGAGAGCGGGGATTGGGAGACAGGGGTGGGAAGGCAAGTGGAGTGGGCGGGGGGGTGGAGTGGGCGGGGGTGGAGTGGGCGGGGGGTGGAGTGGGTGGGCGTGGACTGGAGTGGGCGGGGGGTGGAGTGGAGTGGGCGTGGAATGGAGTGGGCGGGGGGTGGAGTGGGCGGGGGGTGGAGTGGGCGGGCGCGGGGTGGGATGTGGAGGGCGGACACCGCAATGGATTTAGCCTCCTAGCGTCAGCCCGTGAATTATGGGGGGCATCCTTATCCATTGCAGGCCTCGCAGGCTTCTCTAATACGCATTAAAACCCGGGTTCGAGGCGCGATGGGGCGCGAGGGCGCGGAGGCAGGGGGGGGGGGGCGAGAGGGTCGAATTGGAGGCGAGGGGGCTGTGGTGAGAGGGAGCGTCGGGGCAGCCTGACAAACAGGGAGACTGGTATTTATTTATACTAGCGCTACAACTATTTACAGTATCCAAAACACTGCTGATTCTGTAGAGAGCAATAGATGATGGAGACACCCTAAGAGAACTGCTACCCCTAAAACAGAACCCTCCCCCACCCCACCCCTGAAAAAAGAACACACTGTTGTACGATGTTGGCTTAAAGCCGCATAGTCTATTAACATTTTCGAAACCGAAAACACTTACCTAGGGTTGTTTGTTTGTTTGTTATTGTTTTATGTCCTAGCAACATCTAAGGTCATAACAGAACGGGTACCGACTTGTGCCAGTGCGCACTCATGGCAACTTTAGAGTGCTGCCCCACTGGGGGACCAGGCCACCAGCACCATGACCTGATATCCCACTCAGTCACATTATCCTGACACTTGAGCCAACCAGTCCTTGCCCTATCCTAATAATGTCATCTAGGTTTGTTCCTGCATATTCTCATGGGTGGCTGGGGGGGGTGAAAATGGGAAATATTGTGCCTAGAGCGGGGATCGAACCCACATCTCCTGCATTCTGAGCCAGTGTGCTAACCATTACACCATCTAGGCTCCCTGATGTCACCACCCTACCCGTGCCTACCTGTCTATGCGGCTTCTTGCCTGAGAGGTCAGTGTAGACTACTACAATATCCAACTTAGATGCTGGTTCACTTATTAAGCATTTGTTGCTGCATATAACGGGGAATAAATACTAAGTAAATTTAATATAAACCTGTTAGAGCTGAAGATTGTGGCAGCCAGCATTTCAGAGTATATGACACAAGTAATTGAGGACACGACACGGAACTACTTGGTATGGAATTTATTAATTTAGGAAGGAGAAGACATACAGGTCAAGTACAATGTGAGGTCAATAGTAACAAGGTAGTAAGTTCAAGTCTCTGTGTGAACTGGGCACTCAACCCAACATGTCACAGTCTGAAAGTAGGGTCGGATGGGGCAGTGAGAAAAGGCGGGAGGTGGTCTCAGGTTGGCATCTGGAGGTGAAGTGCCGTCTGGAGAGGTGGGAAGGCGGAAGTGATGTGACAGGGGCGTGGCCCGGGTACAAGCAGGGGCTACCAGCACGCTGGGGCGGGGGCTCCACCTGGAGTAGCCTCCCGGCCCCCTATAGTTAAAAGGGGGAACTAAGGTATAGGTCAGGGGAGGGGGTAGCGGTGGGAGGCAGGAGTCCCATGTCGATCCTGAATTACCCATGTTGCCTATACAACATGACCAATTTAGCATGTTTTCATAAATATTTGCAACATTAGCCATGTATCATAAAAACTACTTCAAGTAAAAAGTAAGGGAGGTTATACTGATCACCCTGATATATTTGTCTAAAAGACATATGGCGGAAACCGAGAATTACTGGATTATATGACTTTATTTCAGGTACATGATTTACTGAGCTGAATTAATGTACATAGCCGGGGTGCTTAAGCACAGTCACGGCATACTATCTGGAAAAAAAATGACTGGGGCAATGTTATCATATATGAAAAACGGGTATGCAAGAGATTAGGTTTGGATTAGGAATTGTAGGTGTCTTCAGGAATAAATGGCTTCAGCAACAATGGCAAAAGAAAACAACCCAACGTCACAGTCTAACAATAACACCACCGAATAACCAGCTAAATCATTAGCATTGTAACCTGCACCTTTTTTTTGTAAATAGTTTTATTCGTCGGAATAATACATTTGTCAGAACTGAGGCACTGGTCTTCCAGCCAAAATTACTGTTAGTTATTTACACAAATCATTTGAATGATGAATTGACTAATGGATGAGAATGATGAAATATGTACATTGTCACTTTTTGATGATTGATGATAGCGCTGAGGGATGTCAAACACATGACACTTTGCTTAGTGTTAGTACTTATTGTAACTGTCTTCTGGTTACAGAAAGAGAGGGCTCCCTCGTCTCCGGTTCAAGGATACCATCAAGAGAACCCTGAAGCTGAGAGACATTAAGACCGACTCATGGATATCACTCTCACAGCAAAGAGCTAAATAGAGAGTGGCAGTCAAGTAATGAAAGCAGTCTTTGTCGCATCGCAACCGACAGCATGATGATGATGAGTACTTATTGACAATTATAATTATTTGTTTCATAGATTGAATTCTGGTGTTGGGCTATATATAGCAAATGTAGAAACATGGTTATATACGTTGAGTAGCTGGTCAGGGTTTAGTGTTAGGTAGTAGTTAGGCAGTTGGCACACAAGGAAGACAAGAGAGGGAGAGGGAGAGGGAGAGGGTGAGGGAGAGGGAGAGGGAGAGGGAGAGGGAGAGGGAGAGGGAGAGGGAGAGGGAGAGGGAGAGGGAGAGGGAGGGTCTTGATGTTGATAGGGGAGCGGGCCGTAGCTCAGACGGTCGCGTGTCCACCTCTGAAGGTATGGGTCATCTGATCAATCCTGCTCAGTGGACCCATTTGCAAATTGGATGATTTTGTGTTCCAACCAGTGGTCCACAACTCGTTCATCAAAGGCTGTGATATGTGCGGTCGTGTCTGTGGGAAAGTGCGTATAAAAGACCCCTTGCTGCTTATCGGAAAGAATAGCCTAAATGGCGGCAGCATGTTTCCTCCCAAGAAATGTGTCAGAATTACCATATATTTGATGTTCAATAGCCGATTAAAATCAATATGCTCTAGAGGCTTCGTTACATAAAACAAAGTTTCCTTTTTATGTTGATAGAGTTGTTAGAGCAAGGGGGGTGGAGAAGGGATGGAGGGAGATGGGAGAGAGGGAGCAGGGAGGGAGGGAGCAGGGAGGGAGGGAAGGAGGGAGGGAGCAGGGAGGCGGAACCAGACCAGGCCCAGAGAAGGGTAAGGTGGTTCTCATCAATCACTGAGATGAAGAGCCTGTCCAGTAAGGCATATTCTGAGAGCAGACTTAAATCTCCAGGTATGTTGGAAGCCCTTTAATTCTGGGCAGTTCGGGAGTGGGCGCACATTCCACATCGTGCTTCCTGTGTGGATAGAGGCCTTAGCGAGACTGTTTGTTGTCGGTTTTGGTACATGGAGGAGAATTTTGTCAGTCATTCTAGTGCATCTGTTGTGTCAGTGTGGTCTATGTAGTATGGATCTCTAACCCTCTTATATGTAAGCGATAATAGGTAAATGCCTCTCCTCGTCTCCTATGCTGTCACTCATTCTAGTGCATCCGTCAGTGTGGTCTATGTAGTATGGATCTCTAGCCCTCTTATACATGAGTGATAATAGGTGAATGTCTCTCATCGTCTCCTATGCCGTGACTCATTTGAGTGCATCTGTCAGTGTGGTCTATGTAGTATAATTCTCTAGCCCTCTTATACATGAGCGATAATAGGTGAATTTCTCTCCTCGTCTCATATGCCGTCACTCATTATAGTGCCTCTATCAGGGTGGTCTATGTAGTATGAGTCTCTAGCCCTCTTATACATGAGCGATATTAGGTGAACGCCTCTCTTCGTCTCCTTAATTGAGTTAATTTCTGTAAGCCAATTCAGCTTAACTGCATGTCCTTTCTGTGTGGTCTCTGCAAGAAGCCCATTTCCCAACCTCTTCTTCACCATCCGAAAGATTAGTGAGTGAGTGATGGAAGGTTTTAGTTACTAGCAACCGCCGAGGTCATATCAGGACGGGTATCGACTTGTGACAAGTACTCACTCGTGACAGCTTTATGGTAATGCCCAACTGAGATATAGTGCCACTGACACCATGACCCAGTATCCCACTCAGTCACATTATCGTGACATTGAGCCAACCTAGTCAATGCCCTATCCAACTAATTCACAACATCAGGTAGTATCGATTAAAGTTGCATAATCTGATGGACTCGAAGGTTTGTGTTAGATATTGTGTACTTACACTCATCATCATCATGCTGTTGGTCGCAATGCGACAAAGACTGCTTTCATTACTTGACTGCCGCTGTCCATTTAGCTCTCTGCTGTGAGAATTGCGTTGTGCGGTTGTACATTTCATGACAGCTGCCTGCAAAAGTGTTGAAGTGCTGCTGGGTTTTGCAAGTTACCAGTGGCACTCTCTCGGGGAGCAAATAGAGGTTTCACACCGACAAGAACATGTCCAGACGGGCGCAAAACTATTTGTCCCTGCAGTGGCTGGTCGGGAGATGTTGGGAGTTTCATACATCAACTGCCCTTAATGCTGCCACAGTGACATGGTTTTCTGTTTAGGGTTTTCTCCCTTAGCCTTTGGTTCTGTCAAGAACCTGTACCACAAGGCTGTGGTTTACAACTCTGCAGGGCAGGGGCGTCAAACTCCCTAAGGTATTGCAATACCTGCAAAACCTCTTCCCATAGAAAATGTGTGATATGTTCGGATTCAAAATCATGCCTACAAGCTATTCAGAGCAAGGATTGGAAGAATCCTCTGATCCGCAAGATTTTAGAAAGGTTACATTATTTATGTTCAGAACTTCACAAAACTGTGCTCTTTTATTGGGTACCGAGTCATGTTGGCATTCGATGAAATGAGGCTGCAGATATGGCTGCCAAAGAAGAACTCGACAAACACATTACACCTCTTCCCATTCCTCACACGGACCTCAAAAGGCACGAATACCACCTAACTTACTTACACTAAGCAACTTAATATCATATGTTTGACATCCCTCTGTGCCATCACGAATCAAAAAGCGCCAATGGACATATTTCCTCACTCATCACATTCCCATTCCTCAGTTCATTTATAATTAAAATGATTTGTTCCATAATCTGATGGTCTTGAAGGTTTTCGTTATATAAATATATATATTCACTTGATTCTTATAAACAATTTTAGTTTAACCTGAAAGAAAGGATTAGCTTTGGGGATATTTGAAGTTAAAACATCCAAACATTACATTTGAGTAGTCCGCAAAAAACACCAAAATTCTCAAAGTAAATTATTTATTTAGATTTGAACCTACATATCGAACTTAGACATTGGTGCATTTATTCAGTATTTACTGCGACACAGAATGGTTGTAATAAGTCAATTTAATAGAACTTATCACTGCTCACTTCACAAATTAGGCACAAATTAATTGTTCATGCACATACCTCAAATATCTCTCAAGTTAGTAATCTTAAATATATACTTACTTCAAGCTTGAGAAATGAGGTTATAATGATCAACCTAAATATTGTTATCTCAGAAAATTACAGAAACTGTAAACCATCGGAATATGCAGCTTTAATTGTGGTGTGCACATACATGGCCTTTATTTACCCATATGTGCACAGCAGCGTAGCACAAGAGCACCAAACTGCAATAAACGTCGAATGATTGCACAAGTATCTAGATTGGATACACTGGACACCAAATCTGGATAAATATTTTGGTTTTGAAAATTGGATGTGACTTTAACTCAGTCTTTAACTCAGCCAAGGATCGAACTCATGCGAACCAGGTCCCCTTACGCACTTAGTCACCAGATGGTTGGTTGTTGGAATTTTACATCCAGGTCATATCAGGCCGGGTACCGACTTGTGACATGCACACTGATGGTGACTTTATGGTGCTGCTGCCCCACCGGGAAATCAGGCCACCAGCATCATGACCCAATATCCCACTCAGTCACATTAGCCTGACACTGAGCTAACCAGTCCTTGCCCTATCCTATTAATGCCGAGCATCAGGCTAGGAAGTGATAAGTATCAATTTTATACATCATCGGTTTGACTCGATCGGGAACCAAACTCCCCATCTCCCACGCGCGAGCCCCATGCTCTACCAATTTGGCCACCGTGTCCAGTGCAAAGGACAGTGCAATCTAGGCGTACCACTGGTGGCCCTTTCTGGAACTGCACGGTTAATCCGCTGCCGGCCCCTCCTCCATGCAGCTTCCACGAGATTACACCCCGATACCACGCAGTGCTGACCTTGACCTTGCATCCATAAACAGTGGCCGGCAGGCGCAGCTCTATTATCACGTGATCCCTGCCGAGCAGAGAATAGTTGCACCAACCGCCGCCGGTGGCATGTGGCGCTGCGATAGACAATGGCCGCTGGGGGTGGGAGGGGGGAGGTCTGAAACAGTGAAAGTAGGATGCGGCTGCACGGCCACACGGACAGAATGGGGCGTCAGATTCGGGTGTGCAATAAAGGTGGAGGGAGGGGCAACAGAGGGCATCATGCATAAATAAATGTATGTACACGTAAATAAATTCATAACACACAAAAAAATATATATATATATGATGTATAAGCATTATACAAATATAATTAATCGGAAGCTTTCACATCTTATTATATTATAAGTCATCTAATTTACTGATCTATCATTAATTGTTCATCTGCTATGCAACCAGGCCGATTGTGTCACCCTCTGCCTGCAAATGCTGTAACTTGTCTGGCAGCGCTCACTCACTCTGCCCGCCATTTCTTTTGGGGCAACAGGAGGAAGCATGTGTATATACATAAATAAATATATATATACATATATATATACATATATATATATATATATAAATAAACAGTTGGCCCCAGGTAAAGAGAATAACAAGAAGACTGACGTGGTTGAGAAAGAGAATATATTCTCTAGCAGGAATATATTAATTGCCCACCTACAGTTGGTTGTTGGAGTTTTAGATCCTGGCAACATCCAAGGTCATATCAAGACGGGTACCGACTTGTGACAGTGTGCAGTTATGGCAACTTTATAGTGCTGCGCCAGTGCCATAACCCAATATCCCACTCAATCACATTATCCTGACACTGAGCTAACCAGTCCTTGCCCTATCCTATTAATTCTGAGTGCCAAGCTATCAATTTTATAAGCCATTGGTTTCACTCGACCGGGAACCAAACTCCTGACCTCCCACACGCGAGGCCCGCGCTCTACCAATTCGGGCACCACACCCGGTATATGTTGTGTATGATTTGTGAATTACCATCTACACGCCACCATTATCATCACCACTAGTGCTTCCCCCTGTCGTCACCTCCTTGAACTATGCCCCCCCCCCCCACCTCCCCATAGCCCCGGATGCAGCACTTCACCACACTTCCCTTCACTTCACATAACCCGTAACGACCACTGATGGCATTTTTAACCAGGGCTCTTTCCACGTTCTCCCGTTCTCCACACCCCTCTGGGAGTCAGCAAACTCCAACCCTGTCCCGTGAATCAGCCGTTCAGACCCCCCCCCCCCCCCCCCCCCGCCCCACCAGCCCCACTCACACCTCCTCCAACACAGGATGAGCGTCTATCACGCTTCCCTGCCCACACACCCTTCCTCTATCAAACCTCTCAAAGAGTCGACCACGTGATTAAAAACATATGTATTCCATATGTGATGTATAATTTATTACATGGATATAAAAAGGCGGAACTATCCCGTTTATTATTATTATTATCTATTATTAATTTCTTATATTCAGTCAATCACGAGATTGAAAATATATGTATTCCTTTTGTGATATATAATTTATTATGCGGGTATATAGAGTTGGGGCCATTCTGTGACAGTTTAACCGGAAGGGCTTCAAAATATAAATGAGCGTACTATGCCTTAATGGTCATAACGGGAACATGTTAGTTATCATTGTAACGCTGTGGCGAATATCAATTTGAATTCTTAACCTGCAAGTTATACTCCTCCCTCCTATAAGGAGGACCGGTCGCGGTGGCCGATTAGGTAGAGCGCAGGCCTCCAGTGCGGAAGGTCGGGAGTTCAATTTGTGGTCGAGTCAAACCAATGACTTACAAAATTGATACTTGTTGCTTCCTAGTCAGGCGCTCGGCATTATTAGAATAGGATAGGGCGAGGACTGGTTGGGATAATGTGACTGAGTGGGATATCAGATCATGGTGGCTGAGTGGGATATCAGGTATCCCAGTTGGGCAGCACTATAGAGTCGACATGAGTGCACACTGCCACACGTCAGAACCCGTCCAGATATGACTTTAGATGTTGCCAGGACGGAAAACTCGCAACAACCAACCAAGCAACCCTCCAATAAACATATATATAAAAAAAAAAAATAAGGGGAGGGGTGAGAGGAAAAAAACAAACAAACAAACAAACACACAAACAAACACACAAACACATGGCTGGGTTAATTTGGTTAGTGCGATTGCGGTCATTTCCACTTGGCAGTTTCATAGTGAAACAGGCACTAGTGAGTTGAGTTAGATCGAGGCGAAAATTGAGCTGTCAAGTCACCGGTGTTAACTGGTTTAGTTTGGGCGTGGGAACCAGCGCTTAAAGGCACTGGAGGAGGAGGTGTGTGAGGAGTGGGACATGGTAGCATGCGACCCCCCCCCCCCACCGCCCCCGCTAGAGCCGGGTAGTGCACCCCCCTCTCCACCCTCTGTATGCATCAGCGGAGTACAACTATTAGATCTTGTTTTAGTTTTTTTGTTTTTGAAAACTATAGTCAAATCTAGATCAGTGTCTTGGTTTTGAAAATGTTATGCTTTCATCGGTTTTTGTTTGTTTGTTGTTGTTTTACGTCCTAGCAACATCTAAGGTCACATCAGGACGGGTACCGACTGGAGACAGTGCGAACTCATAGCATCTTTATAGTGCTGTCACACTGGGAAACCAGGCCACCGGCACTATGACCTGGTGTCCCACTCAGTCACATTATCCTGACACTGAGCACACCAGTCCTTGCCCTATCCTAATAATGCCGAGCGCCTGGCTGGGAAGCTGCAAGTATCAATTTTTAAGTCATTGTTTTGACTCAACCAGGGTTCTAACCCACGACCCCACGATCTACCAGCATGGGAGGCGGACGCTCTAACTCATTCGGATATCCCGTCTGGGCGCTTTTATCGGATTATGCAGCTTAAATAAACGAATAGATGAATAAAGTGTCAGGATAATTCACAAGACGACAAGGTGCATTTATGCTGCTTATATTTATAACGGCTAAGTCTAATGACTTGTTTTCGCCGTGAGACAGTAATAGTTTAGTAGTTCCCCCTTATTTGTGTTACTTTCAGTAGTTGTGTAGCTATCTACTGCATGCATTCTTTCTCTGTTAGTCGTCTGCTCTCTCCTGAAATTATCCTACTTAAAATTGCATAGTCCGATGGTCTTTAGTTTTTGTCATTTTGTGAGCCTGTCCTGATATGACATTAGATGTTGCCAGTGTCAGGATAATGTGACTGAGTGGGATATCAGGTCATGGTGTTGGCAGCGCGGTCTCCCAGTGGAGCAGCACTACAAAGTCGCCATGAGCGCACACTGGCTCAAGTCGGTGCCCATTCTGATTTGACTGTAGATGTTGCCAGGACGTAAAACTCCAACAACCAACCAACAACTTTTGTGAGATAAATAAATATATTAGGTTGATCATTATAGTCTATCTTACTTTAGTTTGAAGTAACTTTTATATTAAATGGCTAACCTTTGAGATATGTGAAGTAAAAATGTGCTACAAGTAATTTTGGCAAGCACGTGAAAACTATAGGCAGTAACAGGTTATATTCAATCACCCTTCTATGTGGCAACAAATACTTAATAAGGGCATCAGCATCTGTGTTAGAAAAGTAGAACCAAATCTAGGTTAGTGTTTTGGTTTTGAAAATGTTATGCTTTCATCAGACTATGAAGCTTTAATAAACGATTAGATGAATAAAATGAAGATATTTTAATGCCAGTGACCTGGCCACATAAAATATTACACCCGGTATTGATGTAACATATCAGTAAATGTGAGAAAATTCCATTTCGGCCTCCTGCTATTTTGAGGGCTAGTACTGCAGGAACCAGCCTATGGGACTTGGGTATTGGCTTCCTCTACGCCAGCGCCCTCCCACGGGGCTTCGGGCGAAACTCTTAATTGGACAAGCAATGTTTCATTATTAAATCCCGAAGCAAGAACGCTCATGACGCATTTCTGATAAAAGTGTGTATCCAAATGCAAAGGTTGGTTGGTTGGTTGTTGGAGTTTTACGTCCTGGCAACATTTATGGTCAAATCAGAATGGGCAAGACTTGTGCCAGTGCGTGCTCATGGTGACTTTATAGTGGTTCTCCACTGGGAGACCACGCTGCCAACACCGTGACCTGATATCCCACTCAGTCACATTATCCTGACACTGAGCCAACTAGTGCGTTCCCTATCCTAATAATGCCGAGCACCAGGCTAGGTAGCGACAAGTATCAATTTTGTAAGTCATTGGTTTCACTCGGCTGGGATTCGAACTCCCGACTTTCCGCACGGGAAGCCTGCACTCTACCGATTCGGCTACCAGGTCCGAAGAGATGGATATCCAAATGCAACCAGAGGCGGTGGTAGAGTCAGTTGAGCGTCCGCCTCCTGTTCAGGTAGGTCGTGGGATTCGAACTCGCGGGTTCGAACCCTGGTCGCGTCAAACCAACGAGTTAAAAATTGATATTTGTCGCTACGTAGCCTGGCGTTCAGCATTACAGGGATAGGGCAAGGAGCAGTGGAATGAGGAAGACGAATTGTCCCAACTTCAACCCTGTCCCGTGAATCAGCTGACATATGCTGTCATACGGTGGAATTTTGAACATGCTAAAAGATATCACTTATGCCAAACTTACCCATAACTTATCTCAGCATACACCATCATGTTGGCGCAAAATCACATACATCGGCATACGCTGACGCAATACGTAATAGTGTGAAAGGGCCTGTATGTACACACACAAAAGGACGGATCTGAGATCTGATAAAAGTGGTGTTCCGTCCTGCTCTGGTTTGATATAATATGTTAGTAATTGTTACATAATCAGTTACATAACAACAACAATTTGTTTTTTAAACTTCAACAACTTCAGATTGTGAGTGCGGAGAGGAAGTAAGAGGCTATTGTTGCGTGTTTTGTTCTTGTGTAGGGTAAAAGGAGGGTACCAGAAGGGTACCAGGAGGGTAACCTGGGTCTGTATGTGCGTGTGCGCATGCGTTGTGCCAATTTTCCCGGATGCCTGCTGGGTGGATCAGCATACAACGCCCCCTAGCGGCTCAGTCAGTGGGGACGACATCCCCACGCAACCTACCCGGGAGTCGGTGGGTGTACCATGCATAACCCCAAAACCCCAAACCCCCTCACGAGACACGGCAGGGTTGGATGCCAATGTTTGTGTTGGAGAGTGCCCATCTACATCCTGTTAAGTTTGCCTAACCACCTACTGGTTAGCTCAGTGTCGGGATAATTGACAACACGACAAGGATCTATAAGTATGGGCAATTTGATTTATCTGTAACAACTCAGAATGTGTTCAGGTCAATGAATGGGTATTTCAGCAGGTTCAGGGTTCGAATCCTGAGACCCAGGCACTAAACGTTACCACTTGACAGTAAGGAGAGTATAGGGCTGGGTGGGGGGGGGGGCCAAGAAAAGGCATTAGGTGTCGATGGTTGGGCATCAGGAAGTGAACTGTTGGAGGCATGGGTAGCCATACCGGAAGTTACGTCAAGAGTTCAAAGGGTTCACACCAGGGTGGGCCGGTGTGGCAGTTTCAGCCGTGTCCCGTGCTCAGACGTGTACCTTTGCTTCTGCGCATGCGCGGATTTCGCATCAACTCGGGTCACCCGAGACACTTATTGGCGCATGCGCACATCCTACAAACTCGGGTTGAATAATCGAATACGCTTCTCCGCGCTCGGGTGGACAATTTTTTTTTTTTTTTTTAATAACCGATAAAACTACAGCAAAATAGGATTTAAAGTATTTTATGATGGCCTAGTTTAGCTATATTTCCATTTCATTAATCTAAGTTATTCTTTTTTTGCACATGGCACGTGTATTTGTTGACTCCACTCGCCATGTTCTATTTGAAATTCTGACCACTCGGATGACCCGAGTCGCCTGGGTCGTGTTAATCGATTACGGCCATGTTTATTAGATTCTGACGCATGCGCAGAAGCGAGGTACACGTCTGAGCATGGTACACGGCTGAGCACGTCACACCGGCAAGGATGTGGCACTGTCTAGCATAACATGTGGATGCAGGCTCGAGCATCGACCAGAGTTCTCATGGGTTCAGTGGATACAGTGTAGAGGGCGCGGGAGAGGCTCACTGAACCATAGGCAGCAGCACGATCTGTCCGTTGTCGTGTGCGAATTACCCATGTTGCCAAAGCAACATGACCAATGTGACTGTTATACCCCTGTCACACTACGACGTAACGAGACAACGTGAGCCTAACGTGATGATTTTTCGGCATTACGTTGCCGTACGTTGGGTCACGTTATGATGACGTCATAATGACGTTAGAGTGACGTCGAGCTACGTCATGTTACGTCGTGTTACGTCGGCGCGCGTCGAGGTTTTGAACCTGTTCAAAACTTTCGACGTATCTCAACGTGAAGCCGTTACGTTGGGATGACGTGACAATGACGTTAGGTTGACGTTCCGCGATCGTTATGGCAGCGTAAATGACGTTAGAGTCACGTTATGTCACGTCAGTCCGACGGACCGGGTGGGAGCAACGTGTGCGCAGCGTTTTGCACGTTACGGTCACGTTACGGTCACGTTACGGTCACGTTACGGTCATGTTACGGTCAAGGTTACGGTCACGTTACGGTCACGTTACGGTCATGTTACGGTCACGTTACAGTGGCGTTACGGTCACGTTACATCCACGTCGCACCCGTTACGGCGACGTTACGCTCACGTTACACTAACGCCCGGTCACGTCGCCAATTACCCCTCCCCCCTAACGTTGTCACGTTACAGCTAAGGTCACGACGTTCAGCCACGTTACTTTCACGTTACGCTCACGTCCACAATTTGCATATTACGCCCATAACGTCGACGTAATATAATTATTTTCACGTTCTGCCTACGCTGACGTAGTCACGTCGTAGTGTGACAGGGCCATAAGGGATATCCGGTCATGGTGCTGGCTGCCTGATTTCCCAATTGGGAAGCACTATAAACCACCATGAGTGCGCACTGTCACAAGTCGATACCCGTCCTGATATGACCCTAGATGTTGTTAGGACGTAAAACTCCCAACAACCAACCGATCCTCACCACCGAGAAGTGTAGTAAGTAGTACACAGCGATGGCGCTTTAAAGCAGGGTGTGCATTGTGCATTTATTGCACCCCCACAATGACAGAATATCCGGACTGCACTCTGTCCACATCTCTCTGTATCTCCTCTCCGCCGGCCTTGCTCCTCCTTGATATGTCTGAAAAGAGTTCCAGGAGGGGGAGCCCGCTGGCATTTCACTTTCTACTCTTACTCTGTCCGTGTCTATGGTTCGCTGGTTGGTCACCATAGAGCAAATAGACACGGTCCTTTGACTCAACTCTTCTCATTTCTCTTTCCTATACTCTACCCTTTTTTTTTTCTCCCAGGCATACTCCTCCCCCTGAGCAGGGGAGTTGTGTGCTTGGGTGGGGCCCCATACTCTTTATATGTAACACGTTTGGGTTGCAAAAAAAAAGCTTGTTTTATCTAACGACGCCCCTGGAGCTCATGAATTTTTATCATCGGCTATTGGATGCCAAACATGTGGTCATTCTGACATATTTCTTTAGAGGAAACCCGCTGCCGCCACACATAGGCTACTCTTTCCGATAAGCAGCACGGGGTCTTTTATATGTGCTTTCCCATGTGTGGGTTGCATATATCCAGTGGAATGGTCTTTGCTGCTAATCAGACAAAGGTTAAAGGCAAAGGTAAAGGTCAAGGCAGGCGATTCGAGCCGAGATCCATAAGGGTTAATGCTTTTTATAGCACTATTACAACTTACGGACAAGTGTCTAGTCCTTAGTAGAATGGTATCACAATTACAATGTTGTACAGTGAATCGCCAATCACTTAATATAATGATATCACAATTACAATGATGTACGGTTCAATCACCAAGCACTTAATGGTTGGTTGGTTGGTGGAGTTTCACGTCTTGGCAACATCTAAGGTCATATCAGGTCGGGTACTGACTTGTGACAGTGCGCACTCATGGCGAATTTATAGTGCTGCCCCACTGGAAGATCAGGCCGCCACTTCCTGTCTATTTGGGTTCCGCTTCCGGTGAACACAATCTCCTCCCCCCCTCCTTACGGGCGCCCCCTACAGCCACACACACACACACACACACACCGGCGCGGTGTTCGAATCGGTAGAGCGCGGGCCTCGTGTGCGGGAGATCGGGTGTTCGGTTCCCGGTCGAGTCAAACCAATGACTTATAAAATTGATACTTGTCCTATCCTAGCCTGACACTCCACATTAATAGGATAGGGCAAGGACTGGTTAGCTCAATGTCAGGATAATGTGACTGAGTGGGATATTGGGTCATGGTGCTGGTACCCTGATTTCCCAGTTGGGGCAGCACAATAACGTCGCCATGAGCGCACAATGTCAGAAGTCGGCACCCATCCTCATATGACCTTAGATGTTGCCAGGACGTAAAACACCAACAACCAACCAACCAACCCCACACATACGCACCCTTCCAAGATATGGCACAAAGATGCGCATAGATCCTATCTCCAGCTCCAATGACGCAGACACCAATTGCCCATAGCGGGATGCCTCTTATTGTCTATTCCCCATCCTCAGGCAATTCGGCGAGACTCAACTTCCGGTGATTTCGCTGCGCGCGCAGGGCACGGATGATGGGGCGCAGATCCGCTATCGCCATCTAGGGGTCAGCATGCATCGATAGCCCCACACCTTATCACTTTGCCTGGACACAGTAGCCGAATCGGTAGCGCGCGGGCCTCGCGTGTGGAAGCTCGGGAGTTCGGTTCTCAGTCGAGTCAAACCATGACTTAAAAATGTATACTTGTCACTTCCTAGCCTGGTGCTCGGCATAAATAGGATGGAGCAAGAACTGGTTAGCTTCAGTGTCAGGATAATATAACTGAGCGGGATGTCGGGTCATGGTGCTCGTGGCCTGATTTCCCAGTGGGGAAGCACTATAAAGTCACCACTAATCAGCATTGAAGGCCTACCTTTAAAAAAAACCCAGAAGTACAGTTTGTTTTATTTAAAGCCTCATAGTCCGATGAAGCATCAACTTTTTTAAACCAAAATAATTATATAGATTTGACTGTACATAGCTAAGTTAGATACTAATGCACATATTAAGCATTTATTGCCACATAGAAGGGAATGCTGAGACAATTTGATAGAACCTGTTACTGGTGAAGCCTATGGTGTCAGAGTTTTGGCGTGCTTGCCAAAACTAAGTTTGCATGTTTGAATTTCAAATAACTGAAAATTTATTCATTTAAAATCAAAGTTACTTTAACCTGAAATAAGGTAGATTATACCGATAAGCTTAATATATTTATCTCAGAATAATTACCAAAACGCAAAACCATCGGACTATGCAACTCAAACGACGCCTCTAGAGCACACTGATTTTTATCATCGGATATAACTCCTTTCGGCTCAATGGTAACGATCCAGTACCACATGCATGACGGGGTGAAGGTTCGATTCCCGATGACAAATTAACAGAGGCCAACTGAGTAACTCCAGAATTGGGACTCTCTCCCCCCGTCCCCCTCGGGGAGTTTTTGACTGTAGTTTGATTGAAACGTGTATTTCTCGCCAGTGTAGTCCATTTGTCCCCGGCATTCCATTATCTGTTGGGGGATTATTTTACCATTAATTACCAGGTTTCATTTAGGCTGGTGTCATATTGTTAAGCGACTGTCACCCCTTACCTAATTTGGGGAAATGGAAAGAAACCAAACAAAGTCCGTTAATGTCCGGTTTGTGTTTGTACAAGTTTTGAACATGCACAAAACTTGGAACAGATGCCGCCGGATTGACATCTATGTATCTTGTCCGGTTTGAGTCCATTTAGTCTGCTTACCATCCATTGGCTATCCGTTCATGTCCGTTTCATGTCCGTTTCATGTTCATTCTTCCAGCGGCCTTTAACCCGATATCACAACATTTTTACACATTTTAATACATTTTGATACTTATCACGCCCGAACGCCACCAGACTAGACAATTCTTTCCCTTGCTCAACCCGGCGAGGTTTGACAGCCGCTTAATGCAGCGAGTGCCAATTGACCAGCCACCAACTATCCACCCCTACACCTACCCCTCACCCCACTCAGCCCCACCCTGCCTTTAAATTTGTTTGTTATTCTTTTACGTCCTAGCAACATTTAAGGTCATATCAAGAGGGGTACCGCCTTATGACAATGCGCAATCATGGCGACTTTATAGTGCAGGCCACCTGCACCATGACCTGATTTCCCTATCCTAATAATGCCAAGCACATGGCTAGGAATTTGATAAATTCAGAAATTGCACAGCCAGGTAAAAAAAAAAAAAATTTAATTTTTAAATTAAAAAGAGAAAGAAAGTTATTGAATCGTTCTGCCAGTATGTCGCAGAATCAAGTAAACTTGACAAATTCAGAAATTGCACAAACGGGTTAAATCTGTATAATTTTTTTTTAAAAAGGTTCACTAAAAGAAAGTAAAAATAAAAAGAAGAAACAAAAAGCTTTCTGAATTGTTTTGAATTGGTGAATTCTGTGGGACAATTGAAAGGTAGGTAAGTAATTAGGCCACTTACTTCATGCGCAGCACCCGTCTGTGTACACACTCCGCCTCACCCGTCGCCACGTCCACCAGGCACACTTGACGCCGCCGGCACCGCAAGGTGGCGCACCCGTCATTCTCTGCAGCGACAGAAGCACAAGGTTGGTTGAAAACAGTTTGTTTGTTTCTTGTTGTTTTACGTCCCAGCAACATCTAAGGTCATATCAGGACGGTTGAAAACAGTCCTCACTTGATGTGTTATATTCATCAGGGATGAAAGTAGATCAAAGATTCACCCCGTACTTACAGTAGAGGGGTGAACGATAATGCAGTCTAAATACGGGCGAACATGGCTTTATTATATAGAACAGGAAGTAGACTCCCTGGTTCCAGTATCATATATCGGCACAGAGTTGGTTTTGTTTGTTTGTTGTTTTACGTCATAGCAACATCAGGATGGGTACCGACTTGTAACAATGCGCCCTCATGGCGACTTTATAATGCTGCCCCACTGGAAGACCAGGCCGCCAGCACCATGACCTGATATCCCACTCAGTCACATTATCGTGACACTGAGCCAACCAGTCCTTGCCCTATCCTAATAATGCCGAGCCACAGGCTAGGAAGCGACAAGTATCAATTTTTAAGTCATTGGTTTGACTCGACCAGGGTTCGAACACACGACCTTACGATCTACCAACACGGGAGACGGACGCTCTAACTCATTATTCGGCCATCCTGTCTGGTCCCAGACAGAGTTGGTGAAATGAGAGAGAATGCAGAAAGACAAGATGGTGGCGATAGGACGACGTCGATTTCACTTTTAAAGTTCCTTAAACTACATGTGTTATTACATTTTTCAACTCCAAAGTGGCGGGTAAATATGAAGACATATATAAAGAATATATTTTGCTTCTTAAATTAAGAATTTATCCACTCAGTTAATTTTCCCAGCATGTCAAAATTCTTCGCCAGTTTTCCTAATGGGTTGGTTTTTACCCCTACTACACGTACGGGGTGATCTTTTATCTAGGACGAAAGTGGTCTTCGACATAAAATGCGGAAATCGGACCTAGAACCAACGACGAGTTTATGTGAAAACGCGGATTTTCGCCCATAGGATTAGCACTGTCAGGGAATAGCGGAAAAATGCCGGAAGTGAGGTTTCAACTGTCCTTGTTGTGACTGTATTATCGCCCATGACTAACTCTTTCTTGTATGCATTGTATTAGGTACTCCCGCAGTCCGGTTTCTGGGACAGAGGTGAATCTTCCAGGGTTTTATGTTCTAGCAACATCTAAAGTCATAGCCATAGGGAAAAAATCACTGAAATCCGCGTAAACGCAGAGATCTTTCATCTTTGATTCATATAGAAATATACATGCTTGTATGTAGATAAAAGATTCACCCGGTACTTGTAGTACACGGGTGAAGACCAGCCTTATATAAATACGGGGGAAAATAGCGTTAGTATGGAAGTGAGGCTCCAGTATGGAAGTGAGGCTCCGGTATCTGGCTCCAGTATCAAATGGATACTTCTAAGGCACAGAGTTGGTGAAATGTCTAGAGAATGCAAAAAGACAAAATGGCGGCCGCAGAATGCCGTCGATTTCACTTTTAAATCTTATTAAACTAGATATTATATTATATTTTTCAACTCAAAAGTAGCGGGTAAATAATAAAACATATGTAAAGAATAATTGCTGCTTCTTAGATTGTAAAATTAGGCTCTCAGTTCTTTGACCCGTTTTTTCGCCAGCTTTTACATAAGGCTGGTTTGCACCCCTACTGCAGCAGTACGGGGTGAATCTTGTACCTAGCTTGTATGCCACTCGGTTTGGCAAGTCATCGGACGGAGGGGGGGGGGGGGGGGGGGGCTGGAAGATGAAGGGGGGCGATATTCAAAGAAGAACTGAGTCAGAAGGAATAGAGAGATGGTATAAATGATCGAAGGGTTCAGGCGCAAAAACCCACACATCCATTTTTAGTTGTTTTCGGTAAAATATAATTTATTGTTGCGCTTTCACGTTAAAGTCTATCAATTTCATATTGAGTAGGGCATTATGTAAGGGATGTGGGAGCTTCTGCAAAAAAATAGATTTGATTATCTGATTATCGGAATGATTGCAGCTTCAGCTCAAACGTGGTAGTCATGGTTTCATTTCGGCCCAGATGCCGTTTGTCAGTCTTTGCACATGAATACTTTAAATATGTAGCGGTTGTAATAAAGGATGCGCGTTAACTCAACTACTACTCCATCATACCTATCTCAGTGAGACCTTGACAACACCCAACAAGAAAATAAATACGAGGATGGCGTTAGTTGTCAACATTGATAGCACATAGCAGACAATGGGCTTTTAAAACTTTATTTTAAATCTTTTTTGTTGTTGTTTTTTTGCTCATGTCCAACTTCTACGACTTAATTTTGTCATCAATTGTTGATAAAATATCAACGACTGCCTCATGTTCGGTGATAAAACGTTTCTGTGGACTACTTTGTGGGGAAGTGGCCACGGGGGGAGGGGGGGGGGTTCTGGAAATTCAAGAACCCCTCCTCCCTATGGCCATTTCCAGTGGAAAAGTAGTACTATAGTAGCACGACTATTAAAATGCTGAAACAACTTTGCATGACCGCCCCCCCCCCCTTAAAACTTACACACATACCCCAGTTTGTGCTATTTTCTCTACTTCTGGACAACTAAATATTACTGTTTGCACTAGTATAACAAGTTTGTGGCATTTCATCTCACATACTACTAATGACCAAGTATTATTACTAAATATGTGCGGTTATCTATACATTCACGGTTGTTTGTTGGACGTTTTACGTCCTGGTAACATCTAAGGTCATATCAGGACGGGTACCAACTTCTGACAGTGTGCATTCATGGCAACTTTATAGTGCTGCCCCACGGGGAAATCAGGCCACCGACACCATGACCCAATATCCCACTCAGTCACATTATCCTGACACTGAGCCAACCAGTCCTTGCCCTACCCTAATAATGTCGATCACCAAGCTAGGAAGCGACAAGTATCAATTATATAAGTCAATGGTTTAACTCTACCGGGAACCGACCTCCGGACCTTCCGCACGGGAGGTGTGCGCTCTTCCGATTCGGCCACTGCGTCCGGCCTCTAAGTGAGTGGTCCGGTGTGTAAGGCATGACGACCTAGACGTCGTGGTGCATCGAACAGGGGCCTCTTCCCTTCATCACATCCAGCCGACAGACACCACGCTGACCCCCCAGCCAGCTTATAAGGTACTTTATGCAACTCAGCAAAGGTCAGTGGCGCGTCTTGTCAACAGTTCGTCGAGTATTTGTTATTTCCGTTATCGAGACTGACCTGAATGCGCCACGGAGTCTAAAACAGTAAAAGGTCCCGCTCCGAATCAGCGATTTATTTAGCTGTGTGGTGACCTGGTCTCCCAGTGGGACAACAGTAGAAAGTTGCCATGAGTGCGCATTGTCACAAATCGGGAGCCGTCCTGATATGACCTTAGATGTTGTTAGGATTTAAAACTCAAAGAAACAAACAAATAAACAATCACTTAGCCAACACCCACCATATTTCACGTCAAACCAAAAGGTTATCAAAGTGACGCCCCACTTCCGGATGCGTAAGCACGCCGGTGTAACGATTTCAACTTCCCCCCCTTCGCAACTTCCCCCCGGGAATCTAAAAACGTTTTTAACTTGCCTACGGGGAAATTAAAAACGTTTTCAGATTCCTGGGGGGGAACTTAAAAACAGTTTTCAGATTCCTCCCTCTATTTTCAAATTCCCCCCTCTGGGAATTTAAAATTGTTTAAAAAACGTTAAAAAACGTTTTAAATTTCAGACCTATAATATTTTTTTCTTAACCATCTTAGAGACTTTTTGTCTCATTTGTGGTTAAATATGTTGTGTTGTACTAGTAAAAATTTCCATTATGCTATTCTCTGTATATTATAATATTTATCATGAAAAATAATCAAAAATAACAAAAAATTACAAAAATAAAGAAAATTCCCCCAAAATGGGGGGGGGGGAAGTTAAAATGAGGGAGGGAATTTGAAAACCTTTTCAAATTCCCCTGGGAGGAATTTGAAAACCTTTTCAAGTTCCCGGGAGGGAACTTGAATATGGGGGGAATTTGAAATCTTTACACCGGGTCGCAGCTCCAGTTCTCCTTCAGGAACCAGCGGACACTTAGCGAATTCTAGCCGGTGGGAGGTTAGTGAAACGAGGGCGGGGCTGAGGTGGGGCTGAGGTGGGGCTGAGGCGGAGCTGAGACGGGGCTGAGGCGGGGCTGAGGCGGGGCTGAGGTGGGGCTGAGTGGAGTGGGGTGGGCGGGGGTGAGGCGGGGCTGAGGAGGGGTTGAGGCAGGGCTGAGGCGGGGCTGAGCGGAGTGGGGTGGGCGGGGCTGAGGCTCGGCTGAGGCAGGCCAGGGCGGGGCTGAGGCGGGGCTGAGGCGGTGCTGAGGCGGGGGCTGAGACGGGGCTGAGGCGGGGCTGAGTGGAGTGAGGCGGGCGGGGCTGAGGCGCAGCCGGCATGCGGCGGGCCATGGCAGGCAGGCGGCGCGGTGCGGCGGGACGGAAGAGGGCCTGATAAGGGGGACATGACGGAGAGTCCCGGGGCAGGGGCCCAGTCACGCCGCGAGGGGCGGAGCACCCGGCACCAGCTAGCCGCCCGGCGGGAGGGCGCATTCACTGTGCCGACGCTGAATAAATAAATAAATAACGTAGAACGAATGGCCCTTTTTATACCCACAATATTGGTTCTGACCTCTGCCATCAAAGGATGAGTAACAAGACGGTAGATCGTGGGAATCAAACCCACGGGTTCGAACCTTGGTCGAGTCAAACCAATGACTTGAAAATGTATCCTTGTCGCTTCCTAGCTGGGCATTCGGCATTATTACGGCAAGGACTGGTTGGCTCAGTGTCAGGATAACGTGACTGTTTGGGATATCAGGTCATAGTGCTGGTGCCTGGTCTCCCAGTAGGGCAGCACTATAACACCACCATAAGTGTGCACTTTCACAAGTCGGTACCCATCCTGAAATGACCTTGGATATTGCCAGGACGTAAAACCCCAACAACCAACAACTAATCAAAGGATGATTTGGTGAGGGTAATCCTCTATAATACCTTTTTCCAAATGGCATCTTGCACAGCGTGTTGCTTACCAGTAGTACCACCAACATTAGTTCTTCCATAGCGATCATGTGGTGGTGGAAATCCTCTAGAAGGCCTTTTCCAAACCGCACGCTCCACCTTGAGCTGCTACAAGCACCAACATTAGTTCTTGGCACTGCCATCAGAGGGCAGGTTGGTGGTGGAAATCCTCTATACATACCTGCTAACAACGTCTGAGATAATATCAGAATGGGTAGTTTACTTGCCAAGCTTCTGTAGGCTTTATTGTGCTCTCCCAGTGACATACCGTCTGCCCAGCACCTGCCTACAATGTCACACTCAGCCACACAATCCAGAAACTGAGTAAACCATTCTTTGTTTTATCCTAATAATGTCAATCACTAAAATGAAGTGACATGTGAAAATGAAATCCTTAAGTTTTAAGATTTATTTGAGTCGGTCAAATACCCAACGCCAGACCTCTATCACACGAAGCAGACACTGTGCTGCTGGGCTAACCCGGCACTTCCTTTGATGAAAGGCTGAGCATATCAAGATTCGGGACCAGACCAATCTAATACCACAGCTGTCCAGCGTTGAAAACAAGCACCCTCGCGGGAGCTTATACGTTTTGGGCAGAATAAAAAACTTGTCACAAAAAAAAAAAAAATATCAATCTAATTTTGTTTCAACCATTGGCCACACTGATGCCTTAACCTGACCTGATAAAATCCTGTACTTTCTACCACTAGTAAAACATAAAACGACCACAGAGAAGATAAATAAATCACAAACGCTGATGTTTTATTATAAATTTTTAACGCGATCAGTAAGCGATCAGTAAGTTCAAGTCTTTGAATGATTAATATTGTTATTCTAGCTGATTTGAGCTAGGTGCTGATGACAAGATCAGACTACATATACGTATATTGTAAATAACTGTATTGTCACATGGCTGGAAGACCAGTGCCACGGTGCTGAGAAAAGACTTTATTCAATGAATAAACTATATTTACACACAAAAAACCCGCTACATAAAACACAATTTCCCGATAAACAACACAAGAGAAACCATACAAGGGAAATACATTTTCTTTAAAGAAAGGATTCCATAGAGAATTAATAAACAACCAGATATGTATATATTTGGCAGGATTTTTGTCTGAGTTTGGTAAGAAGAATACGTGGGTGATGAATTCATTACGACAAAAAGTTTGTTTGTTGTTGTTTTACGTCCTAGCAACATCTAAGGTCATACCAGGACGGCAAAACGCTATAGGTAAATTATAATGGGCTATACTGATTTCCGACTCCTTTGAAAGGAGTGTTGTATACCCTGTGTTAGAAGAATATGGCATTCAAGGCTATGGGATATGAACTATGGCTGTATATAATATATATGTTGTTGTATATGTGATGTATAAGAAATTATGCAAGTATAAAGGTGCGGAAGGGAATTATTTTATTATATATATTCTTGTTATCCTATTATTCTATGTACTGCCTCCAGCGCCCTCACGACTGGTGGCGCCACAACTGGCGCTTGCTGCCCCTACTGGACGCACCAACCTCACTTGTGCAGGAGGAATTTTTGAACGTATATATATATGCATATAGACATACACAACAACGTAGACTGGTGCTCAAGAGGGAGCGGGACGTAGCTCAGGCGGTAGCGTGTCCACCTGGGGAGGTGTCGGTCATCCGATCCATCCTGCTCAGTGGACCGTTTTGCAGTTTGGGCTATTTTCCGTTCCAACCAGTGGTCCACAACTGGTTAATCAAAGGCTGTGGTATCGGCTCTCCTGTCGGTGGGAATGTGTATATAAAAGACCCCTTGCTGCTTATCGGTAAGAGTAGCCTATGTGGCGGCAGCGGGTTTCCTCCAAAGAAATATGTCAGAATGATCATATGTTT
Organism: Branchipolynoe longqiensis; assembly: GCA_030323885.1. Taxonomy (NCBI): domain Eukaryota; kingdom Metazoa; phylum Annelida; class Polychaeta; order Phyllodocida; family Polynoidae; genus Branchipolynoe; species Branchipolynoe longqiensis. The sequence continues at coordinate 36,519,484 of CM059192.1, read as the reverse complement.
GACGTCCAATAGCCATTGATAAAAGTCAATGTGCTCTAGAGGCGTCGCTAAATATAACAAACAAAAGCAGGGGCTCTACTCACATAGGCAATGTACCCGTATTACTCGCATATTACCTTTGACTCATACAAAACTATTTGCTAAAATACCAACATTATATTACTGTATGGAGCTCTTCTGCAATAAGATATTACCAAGTGTGTGTAAGGGACCACACGATCCTAACGGATGACGCATATAATTTACGCACGGCACTCAGACATTAAGTATGTCGGTAACGCATGCCATATGGCTGCTAAGGCTTGGAACGCCCAATCAGTAAAAGAAAGGCAGATCCCTGATCTAAAGACATACAAAAAATATCTCTGTAAAAAAGGGAGGATGCTGAGAACACCCAAGGGGCAGAACCCCAGATGGGCATGTGATATGTCACGGCCCACAAACGGGGCTGCCCCAAGGGAGAAACCTGGACTACCCTCAGTAGATAACAGACAACCACAAACCATCAAAAGCAGGGACTCCCGATCTGAAAACATACAACAATATATATGTAAAAAAGGGAGACCCTGAAAACACCCTGGGCAAAACCCCAGAAGGGCATGTGATAGGTCACGTCCCACAAACTGGGTTGCCCCCAGGGGATAATTTGGACCACCCTCAGTAGATAACGAACAGCTACAAACTATGTACAAGCCTATAAATGTAGAGTAGGCTATTTCATAAGTAGTAGTAAAACAGAACCAAAGAACCAAAAAAACTAATATACTATTCGCATCCACTACAAGGGTGATCAGAAAATAAAACCAATAACACCTACACTTAGAACTAAAACCATTAGCTATCTAACGGTCCTTCCATATTTCAGATCGACCTTGGATAGCCAAACCCAAAACAAAACAAGCTCAAACATCTACGAGCCAAGAACACACTTAACTATGCCTAACACAACAGCTACCTAGCAGTCTTTCCCTATTTCGGATCGACCTAGGATAGCCAACGCCAATGCAAAACAAGCTCAAACATCTACAGATACTAAATAATCACCATGTACCTGCTACTGTGTGAGAAACAAAAACATCTTATCACCTCGTATTTAATAAGATTAAACCACTACTACAACTGGCCAGCATTGAAAACAAGCCCGAGGACTCTAGCTTACATGCTATGGACTGTATAAACACAGCATAAAATTTATTTAAAAAAATTCAATTCACGCATGACGCACGTCAATTACGCATGACGCCCGACGCACTTCGCTTATGCATGAAGTACATCATTTAGGCATGACACACGTCACTTACGCATCATTCACTCATGACGCATGTCGTACATGGCTTACGCATGTCGCACGTCGCGTTCACATACCACACGTTGCATATGCATACCGCACGTCGCATACACATACCGAACCGCGCGTACACATACCGCACGTCGCTTACGAATACATGACGTCGCTTATGCATGATGCACATTGATTACGTGTGCCGCACGTCACTTACAGATGACACACACCGCTTACGCATGCCGCACGTTGTTTACGCATGACGCACACCGCATGTCACACCACGCATCAATGGAATTTTAAGTCTTGGCCACTTGAATGCACTTGGGCGTGGCTGTGAAGTAGAGACAAAGTGGTCCGGGTACCGGGAGACTCGACGGACCCGGATATAGCCGCAGGGCGACACCAGCGGCGGATCTGAGAACGAACAGGAAGTCAACTTTAAATGGAGGCTCCGACAAATGGCTGCGACCCGCCGCTGGTGCCCGCAGCGTGAGCTTTACTGCCACCCCTTCTGCCTCCCCCCCCCCCCGCCCCCCACCTCCCACCCTCCTCACACCCTGTCCGGGAGGGGAGGGGGAGGAGGAGGTGGAGGAGGGGAGGGGGGGGGAGAGAGGAGGGAGAGAGAGGGGGCGGGAGAGGGGGAGGGTAAGTGGAGGTGGAGGGGAGAAGGAGGGGCGGGGAGGAGGAGGGAGGGACGAGGAGGGAGGGAGGGAGAGGGGGCGGGGAGGGACGAGGAAGGAGGGGGTCGGCGCAAGAACCAGCGACGAACCGGCGCATCGGGCAGCTGGTGCCGGCGGGTCTACGCACCTACGGGGCCGTCCATTATTTATGCCCGTGGGGGATGTACATTATTTATACGATTAAGACGGGTGGTGGGTAGCGGAATGGTGGAAACAATAGTGCACGCCTGGCCGTATGGGTGAGTCTGGCCTAAGTGATGCAGACCAGTGACCAGTCCACACGGCGAGGTCTGCGCATGCGTGACAACGACCACTTGCATGGACATAAAAATTGGTTGGTTGGTGGTATTTTTTATGTCCTGGCAACATCTAAGATCATATCAGGAACGGTACCGACTTGTGACAGTGCACACTTATGTTGACTTTATAGTGTTGCCCCACTGGGAAATCAGGTTGGTTGTTGGAGTTTTACGTCCTGGCAACATCTAAAGTCATATGAGGACGGGTACTGATTTGTGACAGTGGGCACACATGACAACTTTATAGAGATTCCCCACTGGGAAATCAGGCTGCTGGTGCCATGATCCAATATCTCACTCAGTCACATTATCTTGACACTGAGCTAAAAAGTCCTTGCCCTATCCTATTAATGCTGATCACCAAGCTCGGAAGCGAAAAGTATCAATTTTGTAAGTCATTGGCTTGACTTGACCGGGAACCAAACTCCCGATCGCCCGTGTACGAACCCGCGCTTTATCGATTTGGCCACTGCGCCCGGTCCTGGACCTAAAATGGGGTATCTTTGGAAGGGTATATACATACACTACGCATCCACCACCGTCACCATACCAACCCTCTCTCTACTTAAGGCCCTATCACATTACGACGCATCTCGCAAGTGCGCTGCCAATGCGTAAAATCACTTTTTTACATCGAGATGCATTGAGGGAAAAGTTGGACGTCAGCACAACGTAGTGGACATAAGCATAGCATCGGTCCGACATAGTGGTAACGCATGTCGACGCATGAGAAAAAAAAACTAAAAAAGTTTGGCAAGGTGTGGCTAATGTGTGTGGCTAACGTGCCTCTCACGCATGTAGTGTTTACCTAGTGTTGGCATAACGCACTCCCAACGTTCCACTAGCGACCGGTAAACATGTTGCACAATGTATGAGAGCATAGTGTCAGCGCATGAGCGACACATGTCCAATGACAGTCCAGCGCATTTCGGCATTGCGCCAGCGTGCACTCAGCATGCACAACATTGGCGTAACGTGTGAGTAATGCATGCCAATGTGCGGGGGCACCCGACCCACCAGCAAAACGCTCACAGCACGTTCGCAGAATGCCGGTGAATGTTATATACATTAAGCATGTGCCAGATGCATGCCCTATATGTAAAATACATCGAGACATGGTGGAGAAACCCCAACCATGCATCGGCCATACATTATGCATACGTTAGAACAACGTCATCATACGTTGGTATTATGTTGCCAATGCGCAGACTGAACGCTCTCCGCCAGAGGAACGAAAGTCAATGTAGGACAATGTAAGAACAACGTTCCTCCAATGCATGTCTACCGTATCTCGACGTATGCCTAACATAGGCATATGCCTATGCATTGTCTATACGTATGCCTATGCATTGTCGTACGGCGAAAGTTTTGTGCATGCACAAAACTTCGCTGACCCCCTGATGCGCGCCGCCGTATGTCGACGAATGTCGACATACATTGACATATACCAATGCACGCCTAATGCACGCGTAATGCATAACGACATATCCCGACATAGCGGAAAAAAATCACAACATCGCCGGGCATTTGCGCGATGCGTCATAATGTGACATCCCCATTAATAAGGAGAAAGACACGGTCAGAAATGTGTAAATAACTGAGAAGATACGACGGGCGGAAGATCAGTGCATTGGCACTGAAAAGCAGAGAAAGAGTGTTCATATGAATTAAATACATTTACAAAAGGAAAATAATCCTGAAACTGCAATAACATTTTATAATGTTCTGATTACAAATCAGGTTCAACACATCCACACCCATCCCGTTCTCTCCTCTCTCTTTCTTTTTCCCTCCCTTTCTATGTCTCCCTCTCTCTCTCTCTTTGGTACATTAGTTGTTTAAGCAGGGGAAATTTCAATCGGGGATGATTCGTCTTCCTCATTCCACTGACCCTTGCCCTATCCCAAAAATGCCGAGCACCTGGCTAGGAAGCGACAAGTATAACTGTGTCAGTTATTGGTATGACTCGACTATTGTTCGAACCCACGGTCTTCCAACTCATTCGGCCATCTCGACCCCTCTCTCGCTCTATCCCTCTCTCTCTCTCCCAAATGGCAACAAGAAAATAATGATAATACTGGTGTAAGTGGAATGATCAATTTGATAGCCCAGTCCCTCATGAAAAAGGCAGTAAACACAGCTGGCCGTTACACACACACACTCTCTCCATCAATCCGCTCATAAGTGGGCCTACCACCAGGGGGCAGCACTGGTATTATGGTATTACAGCCTCCAAGGTTAAAGTTGCATAGTCCGATGCTTTTGAGTTTCTGCTATTTTCTGAGATAAATATATTATTCTAATCGTTATAATCCACTTTACTTTAGTTTGAACTAACTTTAATTTTAAATGGCTAAGTTTGGAGATATTTGACGTCAAAACATGCCAAAATAATGTTGGCAAGCACATCAAAACTCTGACAGCATAGACTTCAGGAGTAATGGGTTCTATGCAGAAATACATGCTTAATAAGTGCACCAGTGTCTAAGTTGAATATCTAGAATCAAATCTAGATACGTGTTCTGGTTTTGAAAATTTGATGTTTTCATCGGACTATGCAACTTTAAGTGCGCACAAGCTAGTCGTGGGGGCGGAGTGGGCGGGGGGGGGCAGTGGAGAGTGGGTGGTGCTGGTGATGGTGGCGGAGGAGTGTGGTGGTGGTGGTGGTGGTGGTGGTGGAGAATGTGGTGGCGGAGGAGTGTGGTGGTGGTGGTGGGTGTGGTGGCTGAGAAATGTGGTGGTGGTCGTCGTCGTGGTCGTGGCTGTGGTGGTGGTTGAGTTGTGTACATATGTAATATGGGCGTGTGTGGTGGTGGTGTGTGGCTGGTTAGTGTAAGTGTGGGGGCGTGCTGGTGTGAGTGTGTGTGGAAGTGGTAGTGTGTGGGCGGACCTGGTAGTGTGTGGGTGGACGTGGTAGTGTGTGGGTGTGGGTGATTGTGTTGTTGTTGTTGTTGTTGAAGATTTATACTGCCTATCATGGATAAGCCTGAATAGGCTTGTTTTCACCATTAGACAGTTTGTCGATAGAAAGCCCGAGCCTACACTTTTACCGACCCAAGGGATTTTTAACCTCCCACACCACATAGACATGGTATGAGAGCAACTGGCCTTTGATGTCGCTGTAAGTTATACACAGCGGTGGAAATCCAAATTGGCAGAGATGGGGGCATGGGGAATCGAACCACCGACCTTCAGATTAGGAGTCCGACCTAGAAAAAAGTCAGACACTCTAACCACTCCGCCACAGAGAACACCACAAAAGGAAAAGTGTGTATATATTTTATATGAGCGTGTGTGCTGATGGCATGTGGAAGGTTGGTGTGAGTGTGTGTGTGTGTGCTGGTGGGAGTGTGCATATATTTGTGTGTCAGGGGTTTGGTGGTGGGGAGTGGTGGGAATGTGCACATGTGTGATATGGGCGTGTGTGTTGATGGTGCGTAAAAGGTTGGTGTGGGTGTATGGGCGTATGGGTTTGCTGGTGGGAGTGTGTGTGGGAGTGGTAGTGTGTGTGTGGTGGGAGTGTGCATATATTTGATATGGGTGTGTGTGGTGATGGCATGTGGAAGGTTGGTGTGAGTGTGTGTGTGTGGTGGGAGTGTGTATATATTTGATACGGGCGTGTGTGGTGATGGCATGTGGAAGGTTGGTGTGAGTGTGTGTGTGCTGGTGGGAGTGGTAGTGTGTGTGTGGTGGGAGTGTGCATATATTTGATACGGGCGTGTGTGGTGATGGCATATGGAAGGTTGGTGTGAGTGTGTGTGTGCTGGTGGGAGTGGTGGTGTGTGTGTGATGGTAGTCGTGGTGGGGAGTGTGGTGGGGGTTCTGGTGGTGGGAGTGGGAGGGAGTGTGTGAGTGGGATGGGTGCATGGGTTGGCAGTGGTGGCGGGTGTGGTGGTGATGGAAGTATGGCTGTGAACGGCAGTTTGTGGATGGGTGGGTGTGGTGCTGGTGGAGGTGTGGGTGGTCCTGTTGGGTATGTGTGAGGATGTAATATGGGGCGTGTGTGGTAATGGTGAGTGGGCGGTGTGTGTGGGTGGGAGTGAGAGTGGGTGGGTGAAGTGTGTGGTGTGAGTATGTGAGTGGTGTGAGTATGTGAGGGTTCGTGAGGGAGTGGTGTGTGGTGCGTGTTGCGGTGGGAGTGTCGGTTGTGCGCCTGGTGTGAGTGTGTGGTGAGGGTGTGTGGTGTGAGTGTGTGTTATGGGCATGTGTGGTGTGGGAGTGCTGGAGTTTGGGGTGTGAGGTGTAGTGTGGTGCTATGGGTTTGAGGCCGAGGAGGGTGTGTGTTGAGGGTGTGTGGTGAGGATATGTGGTGAGGATGTGTGGTGAGGGTGTGTGGTGTGTGTGGTGTGGTGAGGGTGTTTGGTGATGGTGTGTGGTGATGGTGTGTGGTTAGGGTATGTGGTGTGTGTGTGGTGAGGGTGTGTGGTGAGGGGGGTGGTGAGGGTGTGTGGTGAGGGTGTGTGGTGAGGGTGTGTGGTGAGGATATGTGGTGAGGGTGTGTGGTGTGTGTGTGTGGTGAGGGTGTTTGGTGATGGTGGGTGGTGATGGTGTGTGGTTAGGGTATGTGGTGTGTGTGGTGAGGGTGTGTGGTGAGGGTGTGTGTGTGGTGAGGGTGTGTGGTGAGGGTGTGTGTGGTGTGTGTATGTGGTGTGTGTGTGGTGAGGGTGTGTGGTGTGTGTGTGGTGAGGGTGTGTTTGTGGTCAGGGTGTATGTGTGGTGAAGGTGTGTGTGTTGCGAGGGTGGGTGGTGAGGGTGTGTGGTGTGAGGGTGTGGTGAGGGTATGTGGTGTGTGTGAATGTGTGAGGGTGTGTGGTGAGGGTATGGGTGAGGGTGTGTGGTGAGGGTGTGTGGTGAGGGTGTGTGATGGTTGTGTGGTGAGAGTGTGGTGTGTGTGTGTGGTGAGGGTGCGGTGTGTGTGATGAGGGTGTGTGGTGAGGGTGCGTGGTGAGGGTGCGTGGTGTGGGTGTGTGTGTGTGGGGAGGGGTGAGGGTGTGTGGTGTGGTGGGTGATGGTGTGTGTGTGGTGATGGTGTGTGGGTGTGTGGTGAGGGTGTGTGTGTGGTGATGGTGTGTGGTGAGGGTGTGTGGTGTGTGTGGTGAGGGTGTGTGGTGAGTGTGTGGGTGTGTGGTGAGGGTGTGTTTGGGTGTGGTGAGGGTGTGTGGTGTGTGTGATGAGGGTGTGTGGAGAGGGTGTGTGGTGTGTGTGATGAGGGTGTGTGGTGTGTGTGATGAGGGTGTGTGTGGTGAGGGTGTGTCGTGTGTGATGAGGGTGTGTGGGTGTGTGGTGAGGGTGTGTCGGTGTGTGGTGAGGGTGTGTCGGTGTGTGGTGAGGGTGTGTGGTGTGTGTGGTGAGGGTGTGTGGGGAGGGTGTGTGGTGTGTGATGAGGGTGTGTGGGTGTGTGGTGAAGGTGTGTGGTGTGTGTGTGATGAGGGAGTGTGGTGTGGGTGTGTGGTGAGAGTGTGTGTGTTACAGTGCTAGGGTGGGCTGTATGGTGGACTCAACAAGCGCACATTTGATTTGTCCATCCCCTTAATACTCCCCGGTCACCCACCACCTTACCTTCTCCCCTCCACTTTCCACCGCATGAATTCCACACGAGGTGCGCAATGAGGATCGAACACATGCGGTGCGCATGCGTAGGGCGTAGTACGCAAACCTAAAAGTGAATAGGCCTTTTTACAGGTAATCAATTTAGCGGCGTGTTGTACACGTGTAGTGCGTGGCTTGTGGCGTGTGGCGTGTGGCGTGTGGCGTGTGTGATGAATGTACACGTGTGTACCGTACAGGGTGATGGAATGCGGATTGATGTGAACGGCAATACGGCTTAGGTGTGGCTCTTTTTGTGCGCATGTATGTCTGTTCTGCCTGTAGGTGGCGCTGAGTGATGATGGAGGGGTTGCCGGTAGGGGGCAGTTGTGGTAGTGCGCCCTGGCGTGTTGGTTGGTTGGTTGGTTGGTTGTTGGAGTCTCACGTCCTGGCAACATTCTACGGTATTTCCGTCCTGATATGACCTTAGATGTTGTCAGGACATAAAACTCCAACAACTAACCAATCGTCTAAGGTCATATCAGGATGGGTACAGATCTGTGACAGTGCACATTCATGGCAACATTATAGCACTGCCCCACTGGGAGACCAGGCTTCCAGCACCATGCCCCAATATCCCACTCAGACATATTATCCTGACACTAGACCAACCAGCCATTGCCCTATCCTATTATCCTAATAATGCCGAGCGCCTGGCTAGGAAGTGTCAATTTTTAAGTCATTGGTTTGCCTCAACCAGGGATCGAACCTGTGGGTTCCAGTCTCACGATCTACCAAAACGCGAGGTGGACGCTCAACTCATCAGCTCAACCCATCCCGTCTGTTCCTGGAGTGTTGGTGGTAGTAGTAGTAGTAGTGGTGATGGTGGTTGTAGCAACATAACATGGCTACCGCGTTGTAACAGTGCGCGCTCACAGCGACTTTATAGTGCTGCCCCAGTGGCATACCGTACCACTGGCACCACGAAGAGATATCCCACTCAGTCAGATTATCCTGACACCAAGCCACCCATTCCATATGCATTTCTAGTAATGCTAAGAGCCAGGATAGAGGAGTGTTGGGAAACTAGATTGGACGTGCATGGAAGAAACATGAGGCCTGGTGTTAAGGCATGACAAATGGTAGTAGGTAAGGTTTGTTTGCTGGGGTTTTACATCCTGGCAACACCTAAGGCTATATCAGGACGTGTACCGACTCGTGACTCATGGTGACTTTATAGTGCTGCTCCACTGGGGAGACCAGGCCACCATCACCATGACCCGATTTCCCACTCAGTCACATAATCGTGATAGGAAGCTAACCAGTCCTTGCCCTGTTCTAGTGCCACAAGTATAAATTTTGCAAGTCATCGATTTGATTCGGCCAGGGATCGAGCCCTAGACCTCTGATGCGATGAGGCAGCTTACTGATTCAGCGATTGCGCCCGGTCGACAAACTATGGAAAGTTCATGGCCAGAATGGCACTGGCAGATTGCAGGTTATGCTTGTTTGTTTGTTTGTTGTTGTTTTACGTCCTAGCAACATCTAAGGTAATATCGCAGGTTATGCAATGAGTGCAGTGATTCTACTAGCGCATCCATAGCTGATGTTTATTGCTTGTTGTTTTACATCCTAGCAATGTCTAAGGTCATATCAGGATGGGTACCGACTTGTGACAGTGCGTACTCATGACGACTTTATAGTGCTGCCCCACTGGGAGACCAGGCCGCCAGCACCATGACCTGATATCCCACTCAGCCACATTATCCTGACACTGAGCAGACCAGTCCTTGTCCTATCCTAATAATGCCGAGCGCCTGGCTAGGAAGTGACACGTATCAATTTCTAAGTCATTGGTTTGACTCGACCAGGGTTCGAACCCACGATCCCACGATCTGCCAACACGGGAGACGGACGCTCTAACCCATTCGGCCATCCCGCTTGGTCATATGACCTTAGATGTTGCCAGGACGTAAAACTCTAACAACCAACCAATAACTATATTATGAGCACTCTGCGAGAGTCACGTGACCCTGTGGTAGTGGTACAGTATGACGGGTTAGAGGTGGGAGGGAGGACAGTATCCTCCTAACACCCCCCCCCCCCCCCCCCCCCCCCCCCCCCCCCCCCTCCACCACACACACACACCCCTTACATACCAAGGCGCCGGGTCGGGCAATTCCCGCCGCCGTCTCCAGGGACCAGCACATCTTTTCTTGTTTCCGGCAAGTTGCTTTCTAATTCCCAGAATGCAACGGGAGACGCCGACAGCTATCCATTGTCTGCACCCGGCCCCATTTCGCCGGTAAACGGACGCAAGTCAACCGGAAGTCGACATACCGCCGTTCCTATTGGCTCTCACACCACCACGTGATCAGCCTACGAAACGGCTTTTAGGCAATTGTCCCCTTTTATTTCTGTAAGGGGCATTCAAGTGATCTTGAATGGTTGAATGGGACCGGAATGGTGTATAACCCAATGGCTGTGTTCCCAGCCCCTCCCCCCCCCCTATTTTCGCCCAGGCAAATTCTAGTAAGAAATGTCCCTCCAATTGATACTAGTTCATATTATCAAAATTACACAAAAATAAACGAACAACATATTATAATTAGTTTGGAGTGAAAATATCTCGGCTGGCCCCAAAAGAACCGCCACTCCGTTTACTAAGCAACAATTCTCGCCTGAGTGACTGGTAGCCTGTAGGATCTGAGTGATCAATAGTCAACCCACTGCTTGGCTTACTTTATCTGAGCTGCCCTGCTACCCAGGTGGCTCCAACTGCATGCACCCAGAACGGACGAACACACGATAGTAAAGAGCATAAATGTAGATGACATCACATGTAATGTTCCATTTAAGAATATCTGCATAGAACCTTATTACAGATATGTAAGTTTAACAGTGCTTAACTCGATTACACCTCCTTCATTTAAGTCACATCTTAACAGTCACCAGCTAGTTACAGTGACTTTTACTCAAATCCTAGTTAGAAAAATACAACTAGATAATAACTTGTTTTTGCCTGATGCACGGGTATAAGTCAGGGGCGTAGCTAGACCTTTAATGATGTGTACTCCTAATTTCGGCAGGGGGTTTAGGGGGCCGCTTAAGCTTAAGCTAGCGGATTTTTACACATTTTAGACTTGAGTTTTTGACACTATGGACTACTACATGCCTCCTCTCTCTCTCTCTCTCTCTCTCTCTTTATTATTATATATATATTTTGTTGTTGTTGACAAAACGATGTGGACGTTTTGGCGTACGCGCGTACGCCTAGCTACGCCCCTGTAAGTCATCGGGTCTCTCAAATATTTTTGACCAAGACCTAACTGCGTTAATTCACATTCGAGAGATCTTCGGACCTAAAACCACGAATAACAATAATAATGCTATTATTAAATTACTTTATCTTTTAAACTTCTTTCATGTAGTAGTATTTATATTTTTACATACAAGTAACAAGAGTCAAGTAGCGTAAAACCTCTCTAACCGACCACAACTATAACTGTGCGTCTGTTTGAGGTACCCACCTCTCATCCAAGTAGAGTAAAACCTCTCTAACCGACCACCTCCACAAATCGACCAATCCCCGATATCGATCGCTTTATTTGGGGCGCAACGATACCATTGTAACCATATTTTAACTCCCTAAACCAACCACCTCCCTAAATGGACCACTTAAAGTTGGTCTCAAGGGAGGTCGATTTAAAGAGGTTTTACTGTACAATAAAACGTCTCTAAATCGACTTTAAATGGTCCATTTAGTGAGGTGGGCGGTTTAGGGAGTTTTTCATTTCATTACAATGGTATTTTATGGGCAATCGTTTGGGACCCAAATAAAGCGATCGATATAGGGGAGTGGACGATCTGTGGAGGTGGTCGGTTAGAGAGGTTTTACTCTACTTGGATGAGAGGCGGATACCTCAAACAGACGCACAGTTAAAGTTGCATAGTCCGATGAAAACACCAAATTTTCAAAACCAAAACACTTATCTAGATTTAATTCTACATATTCAACTTAGACACTGGTGCACTTATTAAGCATTTGTTGCTGCATAGAAGGGCATAATAAGTCAATTAATAGAAACCATTACTACTGAAGTCTATGGTGTCAGAGTTTTGCCGTGCTTGGCAAAATTATTTTGGCATGTTTTGACATCCAATATCTCCAAGCTTAGCCATTTAAAATTAAAGTTACTTCAAACTAAAGTAAAGTGGATGATAACGATTAGTATAATATATTTATCTTAGAAAATAGCAAAAACTCAAAAGCATCAGACTATGCAACATTAAATAACGCAAAAGTAATATACAGTAAATCAAAGTTTTCACCGACTGGGCAACAGTTGGTGGGCATACAGGAGCATGCAACCGCCAATGAGCTATATTTACTGGCTTAGAAAACAGAGCGGGGTGGGGCCGAGAAAACTCGGTGATGGAAAGCAGATTAACGCAGATGGCACCGTGCCAACCAGTCTGCGATAGTGAATACCTACAGCTGCACTCCAGCCTAAATAACATAGGCATAACTCGTTATACAACACATACACTGCAATTAAAATTGGTATTACAAAATGAAACCAAAAGATCAAAATATGATATCTGATCGGCCACCCTGACGATGTCAGTTTGATCAGACACAGCAAACCAGACGGGATGGCTGAATGAGTTGAGTGTCCATTTCCGGCTATGGGAGATTGGGGATCCGAACCCATGGGTTTGTGTATTCGAACCCTGGTTGAGTCAAACCAATGACTTAAAAATGTGTACTTGTCGCTTCCTAGCCAGGCACTCGGCATTATTAGGATAGGGCAAGGACTGGTTGGCTCAGTGTCAGGATAATGTGACTGAGTGGGATATCAGGTCATGGTGCTGGCGGCCTGGTTCCTCAGTGGGGCAACACTATAAAGTTGCCATGAGTGGGCATTGTCACAAAAGTTAGTACCCGTCCTGATATGACCTTAGATGTTGCTAGGACGTAAAACAAACAAACAGCAGGCCACCAGGCATTGATCTGACTAATATTGATGTAGTCATATGATAATACTGTTGCCATATTGCTGTGGAACTTGTGGGTTACATAATTCCATTGTGTTATATGATGCAAATTGTGTATTCAACACTGATTGTATGCCTTACTCAATATACAATTTTTGTGTAAATAATCCTGAATTGAAAAATGGCTGGAAGACCAGTGCTTCATCACTGACAAAAGACTTATTCAGCAGAATAAACATATTTACAAAAAAAAGGAGAAATTAGAATTTGTCGAGCGTCTGACGCTGGTTTTCTTACACCCTCTGGCAACCTATTCCATAAAGTGGTACTTGCCACACAGAAAGCGCAATCTGGCTTATAAATACTTCACGGTTCTCCCCCCCCCCCGCCCCACGTGACCCTACACGAATCCTAACAGCACCAACAGCTATTGAGATAATCCATCCCACTAACACCCGGCATTTTTACTAAAAGGCGAAACTGCTGATGATGCGAAATGGCGCCATCTTGTGGAGGTTTGGGTAGAAGCAGAGTGCCTCGGCTGCAGACTGGAGAGGCAGCTAGCAACAAAGGAACAACACTGAACACCTCGCTAAGCTGTTGGTGCTGAGGTGCACTCACCTCCCCAGGTCAAAGGTCACATACACACGTAGGCAGGTGTAAGTGGATTGCATGTAATGCCTGGAACCCACGTACCAGAATGGCAGCAATGTGTGTTCGAATCCCGATGTGCCTGTTGATTTGCATCATCTCTCAAAATACCAGCAAGAAGCTACATAGACAGGTAGACCTGGATAGGGTGATTACATCAGGGAGTCTAGGTTGTCTAATGGTTAGCACACTACCCCCAGAATGGCAAGAAGTTTGGTCTCAAATCCTGCTCTAGGTGTAATTTTCTTTTCTTTTTTCTTTTTTTTCTTGAAGATTTATACTGCCTATCATGGATAAGTCTGAATAGACTTGTTTTCACCATTAAACAGTTTGTCGATAGAAAGCCCAAGCCTACACTTTTACCAACCCAAGGGATTTTTAACCTCCCACACCAGATAAGCATGGTATGAGAGCAACTGGCCTTTGATGACGCTGTAAGGTATACACAGCAGTGAAAATACAAACTGACAGAGGTGTGGGCATGGGGAATCGAACCACCAACCTTCAGATTAGGAGTCCGACCTAGAAAAAAGTCAGACACTCTAACCACTCTGCCACAGAGAACAGTAATATTTTCCATTTCCCATTTATATCACCCCCATAACACTGGTTGCCATGACGATGACCCTGTACAAGCTACCTTCTGTACGGTTGTTGATCCTACCATGTGTGTATATATATGTAAGTGCATTATATGTATGTAATTAAAGATATACAACGACTCATGGATGTAATGTAGCAGTCACACTACGACGACAAGGGGGTGACGACAGCCCAGCGACTTGGATTTTGTGAAAACCCGATGACATATGCAAATTCGGGCCAAGTTGGATGACAATCGGTCGACATCCGGACGAGAGCCCGACGACATCGGGACGACAGACGGGATGACAGCGGGATGACAGTAGTTTCCATGAGAAATATGAAGATTGGGACGGTGCAAACATGTAGGTTTATGCGGCGGACCTGTTAGGAAGCAGTCTTCATGAGAAATATGAAGATTGGGACAGTGCAAACATGTAGGTTTATGCGGCGGACCTGTTAGGAAGCAGTCTTCATGAGAAATATGAAGATTGGGACGGTGCAAACATGTAGGTTTATGCGGCGGACCTGTTAGGAAGCAGTCTTCATGAGAAATATGAAGAATGGGACAGTGCAAACATGTAGGTTTATGCGGCGGACCTGTTAGGAAGCAGTCTTCATGAGAAATATGAAGAATGGGACGGTGCAAACATGTAGGTTTATGCGGCGGACCTGTTAGGAAGCAGTCTTCATGAGAAATATGAAGAATGGGACGGTGCAAACATGGCTCAGTTTAGCTTGCTATGGAGAGAGAAGCGACGACAGCTTAACGACAAAGACGACACCTTAACGGCAAAGACAACACCGTATCGACACTGTACCGACACCGTATCGACAGGCGAGCGACATCGCCTGTCGTTGCCTGTCGTCAAAGTTTTTCAACATGTCCAAAACTCCGACGACAATCAGGCGACAGTCGACGACAGTAGAGAAAACGGAGGTGACGCGGAGGTGTCGCGGCGACACCTCCGCGGCACCTCCGCGACACCCGACGACACTCGACGACAGACCGGAAGTCGCTGTCACTGGGCTGTCATCGCCCCTTGTTGTCGTAGTGTGACTGCTACATAACCCACTTAACTGCCTCACAAATCATGACCTTAGATGTTGCTAGGACGTAAAACAACAACAAACAAACCTCACAAATCCAGGAGGACGAGTGAAGTAGTCTGTATTGACCTCTCAGGCAAGGAGACACATAGACAGGTGCACCTGGACAGGGTGATTGCATCAGGGAGCCCAGGTAGTGTAATGGTTAGTACACACGGCCCAGAACGGCGAGAAGTGTGGGTTCGAATCATGCCTTAGATGCAATATTTCCCTTTTTTTCATCTTCCCCACGACAATAAGAACACAACATACATATTGTAGACAATGCTTTCTACGAAGGTCGTCGATATATATATTAGTTCTATAACTAATCTGCGATCTAAAACCAGACAAGGATGAGTGATCCACTAGGGTTTTACGTCCTAGCAAAACCTGAGTTTATATCATGACGGGCAGGGGCGTAGCTAGACCTTTAATGATGTGTACTCCTAATTTCGGCAAGGGGTTTAGCGGGCCGCTTAATCTTAAGCTGGCAGATTTTACACACTTTAGACTTGAGTTTTCAAAACTCCGGACTACTACATGCCTTCTATCTCTCTCTCTCTTTATTATTTTTTTATTTTTTTGTTTGTTGACAAAACGATGTTGATGTTTTGGCGTACGCGGATACACCTAGCTATGCCCT
>CM059192.1:36439014-36503229 GCA_030323885.1 Branchipolynoe longqiensis | reverse complement strand
TGATGGGTACCGACTTCTGAAGATACACACCCATGATGGCATTATAATGCTGCCCCAGTGGAATATGGTGTTGTCAGCACGATGACTCAATATCCCACTCAGTCACTATCCTGATACCTGGCCAACCAAATCTGCACTATCCCAGTAATGCTCTGCACCATGACCCAATATCCCACTCAGTCACCACCCTGACACTTTACCAACCAGTCCTTAACTCTATCCTGGTAATGCTCCCCCCTAGACAATGTAGCGGCACATTTCAATTTTAGTTTGACTCTGCCGGGGAGTGATCCCATAACCTCCCCCACAGAAAGATGGCGCTCTCGCCAGCATGTCACCCGGTGACCAGACTAAGGTGGTTGTTACATTATGGTTCTCATACAAAGATATATGGAGCAGACAGCGCCAATGGTGAGAAGTGGAGGAACTAACCAGACAGCGCCAATTTCTGGATGGTGAGAAGTGGCGGAACTAACCAGACAGCACAAATTTCTGGATAGTGGGAAGTAGCAGAACTAACCACACAGCACCAATTTCTGGATGGTGGGAAGTGGCGGAACTAACCAGGCAGCGCCAATTTCTGGATGGTGAGAAGTGGCAGAACTAACCAGACAGCACAAATTTCTGGATAGTGGGAAGTAGCAGAACTAACCACACAGCACCAATTTCTGGATGGTGGGAAGTGGCGGAACTAACCAGGCAGCGCCAATTTCTGGATGGTGGGAAGTGGCGGAACTAACCAGACAGCACAAATTTCTGGATAGTGGGAAGTGGCAGAACTAACCGCACAGTGCCAATTTCTGGATGGTGGGAAGTGGCAGAAATAACCAGGCAGCGCCAATTTCTGGATGGTGGGAAGTGGCAGAACTAACTAGACAGCGCCAATTTCTGGATAGTGGGAAGTGGCAGAACTAATCAGACCGACAATTTCTGGATAGTGGGAAGTGGCAGAACTAACCAGACAGCGCCAATTTCGGGATGGTGGGAAGTGGCGGAACTAACCAGACAGGCAGCAAAATGTCACGACTGTAGATATTGTGAAAGTGAACTGAACCTACTCGGCCATAAAATACACATACAGTAAAACCTCCCTAACCAACCACCTCCACAGATCAGCCACTGTCCCAATCGATCGCCCATCCAATACCACTCTAACAATTAAAAAAACTTTCTAAACCGACCACCTCCCTAAATGGACCATTTAAATTCGGTCCCATGGTCGGTCGATTTAGAGAGGATTTACTATGCTTTCAAATCACACCTCACGCGCACCCACATTTGCATCGCACATTGCTTAATGAACTCAACTGCATCACAGATTGTTTATTTGTGGATGAAATAAAATTAAAAAAAACATCATCCTTTTTAATACCATCAGCAGTTCAGTGCGGGAATAATTAAATTAATGTCACACACGAACAGCAGTTATAAAAACAACATTTCACACTTAATGAAGATAAGGGTCACCATCGTCGTGAATGTACACATCTTATAGGGATGTGTCTATGGGGTCGGTGGTCGGTGGCCGGGCGGCCAGTGGCCGGTGGCCAGGGGTCTGGGATCGGTGGCCGGAGACTGGGTGGCCGGGGACTGGGGGTCGGGGTCCGGGGGCCGGGGTTCGGTGGTCGGGGACTTCTCCCTTGGATGTTCTGTGTAGAATATCAGCTTTATTCATGCTTTATTCCTATTCGCTCCTTTTGCTTTCTTGCACAATTTTATTATTTGATATTCCTAAACAGAAAAAAAAGGTTTGGATTGATGCATGGTGTCAATATGCAAATTTTCACATTTTCAATTTAGCACAAAATCATATAATCATATTTTGGATACATTTTGTGGGATAGATTAAATACATGTAGTATTGCTAACATATTTGAAGAGTTCAGGCGCAAAAACCACATAAACACCAATCCAGAAATGGAGATAAACGTTAAAATCAAACCCTCAATTTTATTTTAATTGTTTATTCCTACTCTTTTATGCATTGCTCCATAACAATGTTATCATATGAAAAGTGGAATTAAAATTATTTGCGCCACTTCTCACCATCCAGAAAATGGCGCTGTGTGGTTAGTTCTGCCACTTCTCACCATCCAGAAATTGGCATTGTCTGGTTAGTTCCACCAATTCTCACCATCCAGAATTAAAATTATTTTCAGGTAAAAATCTTTTATTTAAACTACATTTTTGGATTGGTGTTTACGTGGTTTTGCGACTGAACTGTTTATATTTAATACACAGAGGCAACAGAAAATATTTGACTTCCGACCACCCTACCCCAAAGGGTCAGCGATTAACCATGTAACGTGGAAACCAAATATGTGGTACATAGTTTTCACGAACGACCTATATGTCCCTGTATGTATACATATATGCAAGCACATATATACATGTATGTAAACATATTGTAGTGGTCTGCACTGACCTCTCAGGCAAGTAACCACATAGACAGGTAGTCGTGGGTAGTGTGGTGATATCAGGGAGCCTAGGTGGTCTAATGGTTAGCACACTGGTGCGGAATGCAAAGAGATGTGGGTTTGAGTCCCGCTCTAGACGCAATATTTCCCATTTTCATCACCCCCACAACACTGGTTGCCGTGACCATGATCCTGTACAAGCTACGCACTGTATGGTTGTTGAACCTACCCTGCGTATGTATGTGTTAGTGCATTGCCTGTATATATGTAATTGTAAGCTTTATAAGATTTACAGTTCCAGGGGGATGAGTGTAGTGGTCTGCACTGACCTCTCAGGCAAGTAACCACATAGACAGGTAGGCGTGGTGATATCAGGTAGCCTAGGTGGTGTAATGGTAAGCACACTGGCCCAGAATGCAAAGAGATGTGGGTTCGAGTCCTGCTCTAGGCGCAATATTTCCCATTTTCATCACCCCCACGGCAATATTATAACAATATATGTGTCGTGGGGGGGGGGGGGTGATGAAAATGAGAAATTTTGCGCCTACGGTGAAAATCGAACCCACATCTCTTGCATTCCAGGCCAGTGTGCTAACCATCCTATGTCACCACCCTACCTGTCTTTGCGGCCCCCTTGCCTGAGAGGTCAGTGCAGACTATTACACTCGTCCCCCTGGATTTGTAAGTCTTTTAAATGGGCATTTAATGCTTGCAATTACATACATCGAGGATATTCACTTACACTTACATACACAAGGTAGGTTCAACAACCATACAGCACAGACCTTGCACAGGATCATGGTCATGGCAACGAGTGTCGTGGGGGTGATGATGAAAATGGGAAATATTGCGCCTAGAGTGGGAATCGAAGCCACATCTCTTGCATTCCAGACCAGTGTGCTAGCCATTACACCACCTAGGATCCCTGATGTCACCAACCTACCCACGCCTACGTGTCTATGTAGCTCCTTGCCTGGGAGGTCAGTGCAGACTACGACATATGCGATACCTCTACATTATATGAATCCAAAATTACAAACAGACACACACAATAAACACCGACGGAATTGAAAGTTGCCATACGTGAAATGTCATCATCATCATCATCATCATCATCATTCTGTCGGTCGCAATGCGACAAAGACCGCTTTCATTACTTGACTGCCGCTCTCCATTTAGCTCTCTGCTGTGAGAGTGATGTCCATGAGTCGGTATTAATGTCTCTCAGCTTCAGGTTTCTCTTGATGGTATCCTTGAACCGGAGATGAGGGTGCCCTCTCTTTCTGTACCCAGAAGACAGTTGAGAGTAGAGGATCTGCTTTGGTAGCCTGTCTGGTAGCCGGAGATTCTCTTTGATCAGAAGATCTTCCAAAGAGGGCAGCCCCATCCGTTCGAGTATTTCCTTATTTGTCACTTTGTCCTTCCAGGTTAGCCTCATGATTGAACGCAGATGTCGCATCATGAAGGCATGCAGCTTTTTCACCTGTCGTCTGTACACTATCCAGGCCTCGGCTCCGTATAGTAGGGTGGATAGCACGATTGCATGGTAGATCTTGCCTTTGACCCGCATGGACACATGGTGGTTGTTCCAGAGTCTCTGGCATAGTCGGCTGAAAGATGCGCTAGCCTTGGCCATCCTCCTCTGTATTTCAGTATCAATGCGTGAAATGTACCCTCTAGGGAATAACGACAGACACTTTGCAGCGCAGTGAACATTGCATAATGTGCTTCTTTGAGTGCAGCCTCCAGCTGCCTCCACGCGCTGCCAACATTGGGAATCACATCAGCAGACAATGGCAGCTCTCAATCCCGCCCCAGTATAATCGTGGTAATGTACTCACAGGCTTCTACTCACAACACTCACAACTCTTTAGCGCCAGGCCATCCTCCTCTGTATCTCAGCATCAATGTGTGAAATGTACCCTCTAGGGAATAACCACAGTCACTTTGCAGCGCAGTGAACATTGCATAATGTGCTTCTTTGAGTGCAGCCTCCAGCTGCCTCCATGCGCGCCAACATTGGGAATCACATCAGCAGACAATGGCAGCTCTCAATCCCGCCCAGTATAATCGTGGTAATGTACTCGCGGGCTTCTACTCACAACACTCACAACTGGTTAGTGCCAGGCGGGCTTTGTGAGGTGTGTGTGGGTGTGTGTGGGGGGGTCTGTGTGTGTGTGTGTGGATGTGTGTGGGTGGGTGTCTGGGGGGTCTGGGTGTGTGTGTGAGTGTGGGTCTGTGGGTGTGTGTGAGGGTGTGTGTGGGTCTGTGGGTGTGGGTGTTTGTGTGTGTGTGTGGGTGTGTGGGGGTGTACGTGTGTGGGGTGTGTGTGGGTGTGTAGGTGTGTGTAGGTGTGTGTGGGTGTGTGTGGGTGTGTGTGTGGGTGTGTGTGTGGGTGTGGGTGTGTGTGCGTGTGGTGGAGGTTGTTGTGTGCTCGGTATAGTGTGCACTTGCTATCCGGACCCCACTTTGTCCACACCTCTCTCTATCTCCTCTCTGCTGGCCATGCTCCCTCCTCCTTGATATTGTCTGAAAAGAGTTCCAGGAGGGGGAGCCTGCCAGCATTTCACTTTCTGCTCTTACTCTGTCTGTGTCTTTGCCGGATGGTCACCATAGAGCAAATAGACATGGTCCTTTGACTCAACTCTCCTCATTTCTCTTTCCTATATTCTACCCTTTTATTTTTCTCCCCCTGATCAAGGGAGTTGTTTGCTTGGGTGGGGCCCTTTACCTTATTGTTTCTCTCACTTTGTTCTTGTTGCTGGAACCGCTGGACCCACCTTTACCAGTCCCTTCCTCCTAAACCCTTGCTGCTGTCGACTGGTTACGAGTGCTGTGCTAACACCGCACTGGACTGATTCGGGGCCACCCCAACGATTTATTGTTTAATTGTTGTAAAGACATCCCCAACTGCTACAACCGTCCCACCAGAAGATTAATCTTCAACCAAAGATTGGACTGATTTATTGGGCCCCTCTATATTGCTGCAGTTCTGCAGCCGGTAACCGTCGTAAGGTTATGAACCCCCAGAAGTCAAGGTATAGTATGTTGTGCGAGTAATGATGGCATGATGGTGTGGTGTGTGTGAGTAATGATGGTGTGTTATGTGTGAGTAATGAGGGTGTGTTGTGTGCGAGTAATGATGGGGTTGTGGTGTATTATGTGTGAGTAATGATGGTGTAATGGTGTGCTGTGTCTGAGTAATGATGGCATGATGGTGAGTGTTGTGTATGAGTAATGATGGTGTGAAGTGTGTTGTGTGAGTAATGGTGGTGTGATGGTGTGTTGTGTCTGAGTAATGATGCTATGTGTTGTGTATGAGCAATGATGGTATGATGGTGTGTGTTGTGTATGACTAATGATGGTGTGATGTGTGTTGTGTGAGTAATGGTGGTGTGATGGTGTGTTTCTGAGTAATGATGGTATGTGTTGTGTATGAGTAATAATGGTGTGATGGTGTATGTTGTGTGTGAGTAATGGTGGTGTGTGTTATGTATGAGTAATGATGGTGTAATGGTGTGTGTGTCATGTGTGAGTAGATATGATGTGATGGTGTGTGTGTTATATACCTTGTGAGTGAGGAGGAATGTGATGTGTGGTACAAAGAGTTGCAGTACAGTAAACACACACATCGATCTACGAACCACCCTCCACAAACGCAAACAGCGGCCACAGTATCTCACCCAGAAAGCCCTGCCAGACCAGGTCAGAGAATTTGTGAACACCACCACTCTATATACACTAAATCAAATCTTCAAAGCCTCGACTCTCAGTGGCAGAACAAGTCTGCCAAATACAGTTAAACCTCTCTAAGCAACCACCTCCACAGATCGACCACTCCCCTATATCGATCGCTTTATTTGGGTCCCAAATGATTGCTCAGACATCATCATCATCATGCTGTCGGTTGTGATGTGACAAAGACTGCTTTCATTACTTCACTGCCGCTCTCCATTTATCTCTCTGCTGTGAGAGTGATGTCCATGAGTCGGTCTTAATGTCTCTCAGCTTCAGGTTTCTACAATACCATTGTAATGATAAAAACAAACTTTCTTAACCGATCACCTTCCTAAATGGGCCATCTCAAGTCGGTCCCATGGTCGGTCGATTTAGAGAGGTTTTACTGTGTATGGAAATTGCATTGACTTTGACTGCACCTCAGTCGATACTCACCCAGAGTCACTCGGGGCTCAAACCCCATAGGGGGCAAAAACTGCTCAATTCTCTTACAGTAAGTCCTCAGTTCTTACATTATCCTTATAGTTCCAAACACCAGACATGTTATCAATGTTTGGCTTGGCGCAGTTTTGGATCGAACCCAGGACCTCGTTTATGGGAAACACCTCCTCTAAGCCATCTGCTTAAAATGAATATGAACAGTGAAAACCAATAAACCATTTAAACTGAGACAACCCGCATCGCCCAAACACACACACATAGCCCTAAGCGACTCAAACTGACTCTGAGCAACTCAATGTAACTTTGAGCGATTCTGATTTTTTTTCTTTTTTTTTTCTTGAAGATTTATACTGCCTATTATGGATAAGTCTGAATAGACTTGTTTTCACCATTAGACAGTTTGTCGAAAGAAAGCCCGAGCCTACACTATTACTGACCCAAGGGATTTTTAACCTCCCATACCACATAGGCATGGTATGAGAGCAACTATGTTATACACAGCGGTGGATATCCAAATTGGCAGAGGTGGAGGCACAGGGAATCGAACCACTGACCTTCAGATTAGGAGTCCGACCTAGAAAAAAGTCAGACACTCTGATACGTGGCAAGGGAGGACGAGAAGGCAGAGGTGGAATCAAAAACACTTTATTCACATGAAGGTCAAGTGCATCAATGGTAGAAAAAAGGGTGCGTGCTCCTGGGGCGAGGGGAGGCGAGTGGCTATGAGCAGCTGGGCAGCCGGTTATAAGGCCGGGAGCCCGGGGGGCGGGGGGTTATGTAAGGGCCAACGGGCGAGAGGGAGGAAGATAGGAGAAGGGGGGGGGGGTACTCCTCCCTCGCCACGAATCAAATGCAATGGAAGCATTACGACCAACCACTCCGCCACAGAGAACACTGACTGTATATGATTGTGAGTGACTCTGAGAAACTCTACATGACTCCACATGACTCTGAGTGACTCTGAGTTACTCTAAATGCTTGTGAGTGACTGATCGATTCTGCATGACTGAGTGACTAAGCGAGGTTACATGACTCTAAGTGACTCTGAATGACTCTAATGAGTTTGAGTGACTCTAAATGAATATATATGACTCTGACTGTCATGACGCTGATATACCCTACATGACTTTGATCAACTCTACATGACTAAGTGACTCTACATGACTGTGAGTGACTCTACATGACTAAGTGACTCTACATGACTGTGAGTGACTACTTCACTCTGAGCAACTCTACATGACTAAGTGACTCTACATGACTGTGAGTGACTCTACTTCACTCTGAGCAACGCTACATGACTGAGTGACTGTACATGACCATGAGTGACTCTAAATGCCTCCGAGTGACCCTGAACGACTCTAATGACTTTGAATGACTGTAAGTCTACATGACTCTGAATAAGGGACTCTATATGACTCTAAGTGACTCTAAACGACTCTAAGTGATTCTAAGCGACTATATTCGACTCTGAGTGACTAAGCGACTCTACATGACTCTATATGACTCTGGAAGACTGTAAATGATGCTAAGCGACTATATTCGACTCTGAGTGACTAAGCGACTCTATGTGACTATAAATGACTCTGAGCAACTCTAATGACTTTTAATGACTACAAAAGACTCTAGACTGAAGCAACTCCACATGACTCAAAGCTATACTGGGCGACTCTACATTACTCTATGTGACCATGGGCGACTCTAAATGACTCTGAGAGACTACATGACGCTGAATGACTCCACATGACATTAAGTGACTCTGTGCGACTCTCCATGACTGAGCGACCCCAATGACTCTGGTTGACTCTAAATGACTGTGAGTAACTGTAAGCGACTCTATGTAACTGAGTCATGCTTCTGAGTGACTCTGACCGACTCTCAGTGCCTATGGGTAGCTCTGAATGACTCTCCGTGCCTGTGAGTGCCTCTGGAAGACTAAATAAATCACTTTGGCTGATTGGCCAACTGTGGAACGCGGACAGTAATGGCGACAAGCCGAATACGAGGCATAATCCTACAATCGTGTTTGCGCAAAGCAAGTCCACGATACCAACACGGTGACACCATTGATGGAAATAGGTCCAACAAAATCAACACCAACCCACTTCGGGCTGAGTCTCAGGCCAAATATTCCAATGGACGTGGAAAAGTAAACCTGTTTTTTTTAAAAGATGCTTCTAGAGCACATTGATTTTTATCATCAGCTATTGGACATCAAACATATGGTGATTTTCTGACATATATTTCTTTGGAGAAACCCGCTGCTGCCACATAGGCTACTCTTTCTGATAAGCAGCAAGGGGTCTTTTATATGCACTTTCGCACAGACATGGCAGCACATTCCACAGCCTTTGATGAAACAGTTGTGGACCACTGGTTGCCAATTGATGTGGAATGCAGGCGATGTCATCTAAAGACCCTTAACATACATCTTCTTGGTTTTAAAATTGTTTTGTATACTTTTGTTTCGGCCTAAATCGAATCAGTCTGTGGAATTACCATCCAATCTTCTTTTTGTGTGTGACGGTGTATTCGTGCAGCCCATAACTGCTAAGTCTAATGACTTCCTGTCGCCACTAGACAGCACTAGTCATGTGGTTTCCCTTGTTTTGTTACTTTCTATTGTTGTGTAGCCATCTAAGTTTAATATATATTTTAATTTTGGTTCATTTAGCATTAAAACAGGCTTCCCTATATGGGATATTTGGCTGCTTTTGAACCAAGGTCCTGAGCCACCACTACAATTGTGCATGTTAATGTAACATGATTAATTTTCGGGGTGGAGGCAGGGGGGGGGGGGGTCAAAGTGACACACCGACCAGACTCCACCTACCGTAATATGAACAAACTAACCCAGCCCCCCTACTCCGGTGGTGCCACCTAGCAGGAATGATGGAACTACGCTGCCCAGTTACAGGAGGAGCCAACCTTCAACTCCCGCCAAAACATCATTCATGTGACCGATTTCTAACCCGACTGCCTCCACGGCCACAACTGCTCCAGCTGCCGACCGGACAACTTCACCACCTTTCTTCGCCCACCCACGCACACCTCTAATCATCAGATGGAAGGGTTGAGGGTTCGGTTCCGGCCCAGCTAACATCAATAGGACTGAGATCCCAGGGGACTGAACAAACATTTAGACTAGCACCCAAACTTGACCTTTCCTGAATTTAACGACATGAATCTGATTGAATAAAGAACCACTAGATACTACTTCTGTCTGCGCCTCCATGAATTACTGAATTTGTTGTTTGTTTGGTTCATTTGTTGATTAAGCAGACGACATTTCAACCGTGAACAATTGATCTTGCTCATTCCACTGCTCCTTCTCTTGTTCTAGTAATCTCAAATGCCGGGCTAGTTAGTGACAAGTATACATTTTCAAGTCATCGGTCTGACTCAGCCAAGGTTCGAAATACCTCCCACACTGGAAGCAGGGGCTCAACTCATTCTGCCATCCTGGCCGGGCCAGTCACGAATTGAACATCAGCACTGGCACCTAGTACACCTCCGCAGGGAACACTCCATCAAATCGCGTCCCGGACCCTGTACAGTAAGGGTTGGTTGGTTTGACATCCTAGCAACATCTAAAGGCCCTGTCACACTATGACGTAACCAGACGGGATGGCCGAATGAGTTAGAGCGTCCGTCTCCCGTGCTGGTAGATCGTGGGTTCGAGTCCCGGTCGAGTCAAACCAATGACTTTAAAATTGATAATTATCGCTTCCTAGCCAGGTGCTCAGCATTATTAGGATAGGGCAAGGACTGGTGTGCTCAGTGTCAGGATAATGTGACTGAGTGGGATACCAGGTCATGGTGCCGGTGGCCTGGTTTCCCAGTGGGACAGCACTATAAAGTCACCATGAGTGCGCACTGTCACAAGACGGTACCCGTCCTGACATGACCTTAGATGTTGCTAGGACATAAAACAACAAACAAACAAACACTACGACGTAACGACATCAGCGTAGGGAGAACGTGAAGAACGTTGAACTTCTCGGCATAGTATGCAAATTTGGGCACTAGTTGAATGTGGATGCAGCGTAGTTGACGAGAGCGTAACGTCGGTAAAGCGTAGTGATAGCTTGGTTCAACGAGAGAGGACAATGTAATTATGATGACGGTACGTTATTAACGTTATTCGATCGCCAGAACTACGTCGCTTTACGTTACATGACGTTACATACGTCATGAAACGGTGGCAAAATGCTAAATGTACGTTGGACGTATGTTAGACGTACGTTATCCCGACGGTTTCACTACACGGACTGCACGTTTCCATCGGCTTTAATGTGGGTCAACATAGTGCAACATGTAGTGCAACGTAGTGCAACATGTAGTGCAACATGTAGTGCAACATGTAGTGCAACGTAGTGCAATGTAGTGCAACGTAGTGCAACGTAGTGCAACGTAGTGCAACGTAGTGCAACGTAGTGCAACGTAGTGCAACCTAGTGACCAGCATTTGACTAATGTCCGTTTAACGTCATTGACATTCGCCGAACGTGTACAGAACGTACGGTGAACGTAAACCCTTACGTTCTAGTTACGTCGAAAGTTTTGAACGGGTTCAAAACTTTGACGCGCCCCGATGTAACATGACGTAACGTGACGTAGCTCGACGTCAGTCTAACGTCATTCTGACGTCATCATAACATAACCCTAAATATGTCAACGTAATGACGAAACGTGATCACGTCAGGCTTACGTTTGCTCGTTACGTTGTAGTGTGACAGGGGTATAAGGTCATCTCAGGACGGAGACCAACATTATTTTAGAATATTTTCACTTCATATATCTCCTAAGTTAGTAATTTTAAAGCAAAGTTACTTCAAACAAAAGTAAAATAGATTAAAATGATCAGCCTAATATATTTATCTCAGAAAATGACAGAAAGTCAAAACCATCGGAATATGGAACTTTAATATGATGCGCATTGTGGTATTCAATTCACAGTTCAACATGTGTAAGGCCATGCTCCGGTGTGTGTATATTGACCCAGTTTTAAATCAGTTTGACAGCTTCTAATTCTGCTTGCTGCTTAAAGTTGCATAGTCTGATGGTTTTGAATTTATGTATTTTTTCTGAGATAAATATATTAGAGTGATCACTAGTATCTACATTACATTAGCTCAAAGTTACTTTTATTTTAAATTGTAAACTTTTGAGCTATTTTGGGTGCAAACATGGAAAATTAGTTTTGGCAAGCTTGCCAAAACTCTGACACCATAGACTTAGGCAGTAACAGATTCTATTAAACTGACCCGGTATCCCCTTCTATGTGACGACAAATGCTTAATAAGTGCACCAGTATCTAAGGATATCTATGGAAGATCTTCTGATCAAAAAGAATCTCCGGTGGACTGGACACCTCATGAGGATGTCATCAGACAGGCTACCAAAGCAGATCCTCTACTCTCAACTGTCTTCTGGTTACAGAAAGAGAGGGCGCCCTCGTCTCCGGTTCAAGGATACCATCAAGAGAAACCTGAAGCTGAGAGACAGTAAGACTGACTCATGGACATCACTCTCACAGCAGAGAGGTAAATGGAGAGCGGCAGTCAAGTAATGAAAGCAGTCTTTGTCGCACCGCGACCAACAGCATGATGATGATGATGATGATGATCTAAGTTAGATGTGTAGAATCAAATCTAGATAATTGTTTTAGTTTTGAAAATTTGATCTGTTCATCGGACTATGCAGCTTTAAACATCAGTATTCCGGATTCATCATATACCATTAGGTACACAAAACTAGGACACACCTGGAAGATCATTCATCCCATATTTCACTCATAATCCTAATCACACATCATTAACTGAAAGCAGCATTCACGTTTCCGCCACTAACACTAGTAGTAATACGCACTTTGTTTATATCAATCAAATACACAACTGTCATCAAATACACAACTGTCATCAAATACACAACTGTCATCAAATACACAACTGTCATCAAATACACAACTGTCATCAAATACACAACTGTCATCAAATACACAACTGTCATCAAGTACACAACTCATCCAGTAGACAACTGTCATCAAATACACATCTGTCATAAAATACACAACTGTCATCAAATAAACAACTGTCATCAAATACACAACTGTCACCGAATACACAACTGTCACCGAATACACAACTGTCATCAAATACCCGACTGTCATCAAATACACAACTGTCATCAAATACACAACTGTCAGCAAAATGTACGACCGAATGCGGTGGCCGAAGCAGGCCTTCCATGCGGAAGGTCGTGAGTTTGAATCCCAGCCGAGTCAAACCAATGACTTCCAAAATTGATACTGTTCGCTACCTAGCCTGACACTTGCCATTACAGTATAACCCCATTAAACCAAACTTGAAGGGACCATTAAAATTTGTTTGGATTAACCGATCATTCACTGGTTTAACCTAGCTTTTGCTTCGACTTTGACTTTGAGTAAGAGTGTATTACACATGTAATATACAATGCATGTGGACACTTTGATTATTGTTTTTTTATGTACATACAGTATAACCCCATTAAACCAAGCTCGGTTAAACCAAATGATCGGTTAATCCAAACAAATCTCTAGGGTCCCTTCAAAATACTACCATTTATCCTATAAAAAAGTTGGTGGGGTCTCAGATGACCTTATAACCACATGAAAGTTTGGTTTAACTGTACCGGAAGTGGCCTGGGGCCTGAAATTCTGTTTGGATTAACCGATAATTTGGATGAAACGACTTTGGTTTAACCAACCTTTTTATATGATAAATGGTTGTATTTTGCCGGGCCGCCAAAAAAAGTTTGGATTAACCGATCTGTGGTTTAACCGAGCTTGGTTTAGCGGGGTTGTACTGTACTAGGATAGGGCAAGTACTGGTTAGCTGAGTATCAGGATAATATCGCTGAGTGGGTTCGAATCCCACGATCTACCAACACGGGAAACGGACGCTCAACTCATTCGGCTATCCCGACTGGTCCCATAATTGAGTCCTTTTCTGAACACATGAAAGCGAACCGACGATCAACTGCCGTGATTTGCACTAATGTAGGTCGTCTGTCATTGTTAACTGCGCAACAGGTGAAGAAGAAGAAGGAGAAGAAGAAGAAGAAGTAGAAATAGAAGAAGATGAAGTAGAAAAAGATATAGAAGAAGTGGGAAAGGGACCCAATACACCTCCGGAGGCAGAAAGGGAGAAGAAGAAGAAGAAGAAGAAGAAGAAGAAGAAGAAACATTAATACATAAAAAGATTCAGACTCCCTTTAAACCGAAAGGGAATTAAATAGAACACAAAAGTTCCATGCTCTGGGACCGGACGTGGTGGCCGAATCAGTAGAGCGCATGCTTCCTATGCGAAAGGTCGAGAGTTCGATTCCCGGTCGAGTCAAACCAATGACTTACAAAATTTATACTTTTCACTCTCTAGCCTGGCACTCAGAATGAATAGGATAGGACAAGGACTGGTTAGCTGAGTGTCAGGATAGTGTGACTGAGTGGGATATCACTATCACGTCATGGTGCTGGTGGCCTGGTCTCCCGGTGGGGAAGCATGATGATTGTTTGTTTGTTGTTGTTTTACGTCCTGGAAACATCTAAGGTCATATCAGGATGGGTATCGACTTGTGACAGTGTGCACTCATGACGACTTTATATTGCTCCCCCATGGGAAACCAGGCCACCAGCACCATGACCTGATATCCCACTCAGTCACATTATCCTAACACTGAGCCAACCAGTCCTTCCCCTATCCTAATAATGCCGACCGCCAGGCTAGGAAGTGACAAGTATCAATATTTAAGTCATTGGTTTGACTCGACCAGGATTCGAACCCACAAACTCATGGGTTCGGATCTCCCGATCTCCCAAAACAGGGGACGTATGCTCTGGTGCAGCATGATGAAGTCGCCATGCGTGTGCACTGTCACAAGTCGATACCCATCCTGATATGCCCTTAGATGTTGCCAGGACATAAAACTCTAACGAAGAAACCATGCTCCTGGATTTTAGGCGTTCATTCATTGTTGTCTGCCTCGACCACACACACATTCTATGCGGTCTATTCACACACGCGCACACACACGCGCACACACACGCACACGCACACGCAAACGCACACACACCCCCGCGCGCGCTTTGGTTTATTCAGAGAATGAATGCGCGTGCGCAACAAAACCAGCGGCTGCCAATGCCTCCGTGTTCACAAGGCGGGCCACTAAAACTCCCTTTCTCTGCTAACATCTCACTGATAGAAAGGACACACACACACACTCACACACACACACACTCACCACACAAATACTCACCCGATCTAAGGGGAGGCCTATTGGGGCCATTAGAACGCTGGCCGAGGCGGAATGAAAGAAAACTGTCGTCCGCTTCATGAAAATGGCGTCTTCCCGTTTGCCGCCATTCCCTTCTTATGTTCCCGCCGTTTTTGCAGCCGCCCCCCCCCCCCCCACCCGCAGACGACAATGCGCGTTTTGTCCGGGGTTGGCGAGCCTTACAAAGACGCCGGGCTCATAGTTACCGCGCTCTAAAAGCCCGGTAACTTAGGTCCCCGAGTTCGCCTGCTTTCTTAGCACAAGACTTCCATTATCGTCACATGACTATCCTTTTAAGGGCATTTAAAAATTCGCAAACGAACGCCAAGTACTAATAAATTGGTATATAAATGTGTCAACATTTAAACAAAGGAAGAGAGCATAGCGGTGATGGGATGGACAACTCTTTATTGCTGTCTGGGCTACCGGTTACAAAGTTTGAAATTTGGGCCAACAATGAACAAATATGGTGGACCGGCTGCCGAACCCACAGTTTTGGCGCCACCTAGCGCAGTCCCGGGCTCACAGGCACCGGCCATTTGATTGGACAATATCGAGATATCCCTATCGAGCCCAATTCACCCTAATAAATTATTAATCGATTGCTAATAAATTATTAATAGGACCATTTAATTCTGACATTTAATTACGCATAATATATTATACTCCTTATAAATTTGTTTACATTTAAACAAAGGAAGAAAGCGTAGTGGTGATGGGATGGAAAACTCTTTATTGCTGCCTGGGCTAGCAATTATATGCCAAAGGAAGCGCGCCCGCGCCTCCCCGCACCCCATCCGACGCACTTCTAGAGCTCAATGTCGCAGCCACCCATATGTCATCCACAATTCTACAGGCGAGAGGGGTCTTGATATAGGCATAGACCGTCTCAGAGACCCAGTCCCCCCCCCCCCCCCCCCCCCCCCCCCCGCACCTTTAATTCCTTAATGCTCGCCCTGCACCCCTGCACATCTGCAGGAACGCGCATGGACATTTATGTGGGCATCCCACACGTTCCTATCTGCCTCATGATAATGGTGACCTACATATCCCTCTAGCCTAGTGTTGTCCTGCTTATTGAATGCCCCTACCATCCAATCATCTCCATGCAACGCACTGTAACCCCACTTAGAAGCATCACTATAAGTACTTATCATGGGCGCAAACTTCCCAGGTATTCTGGCTTTCCCATTAAACATCCAGGAAAATGACAGCCACCAGGCTAGATCTTCCCTAACCCCGCTCTTCAAGTGTGCTCGATGGAAAGGTTCTCTCAGGGTTCCCATTAAGTTGTATATACGCCTAGTGAAAGTGCTGGCTCCCCGGATAACTTTGGCACCAGAAGACCGCCCACTCACTCCAGCTCCATTTTAGTCGCCTTCCTACGGCCCTGCAGCTGATGTAGTATAGTCAATGTCTTGTCTAACTTGTCCTGGGAAGAGTTAGCTCTAAAGTCAAAGAATTGATATTTATCCCAAAGAATTTTACCATAGTATCTACCGGGCTCACCTTCTTAAAGCTTATATAGAACCCTAATCGACGTAAAACATTTATCAATATCCATTGATCTCTCGTTGCTTCTTCTTTATCAGATCCTACCACACAGAAATCATCTAAATAATTTACTAAGCGAAGCACCCCCTCCCTAGCAGCACATCTCAGGACAAAATCAGATATCCGCAAAAAGATGTTTGAAATCTGGGCCAACAATGAACAAATATGGCGCACCAGCTGCCGAACCCGCCATTTTGGCGCCACCTAGGGCAGTCCCGGGCTTGCATGCACCAGCCATTTGATTGGACAATATCGAGATATCCCTATCACGCCCAATGCACCATAATAAATTATTAATTGATTGCTAATAAATTATTAATAGAACCATTCAATTCCGACATTTATATATGCATAATATATTATACTCCTTATATATATATATGCTCTATAATATATTATGGGAATATAAACAAGGACATTACCACACATCAGTTCCCTTCTCTATATTAGTTATTATCTATTATCTTACTGTAACAGGGTTTAGTTCTTGTTTCTGCCACATCGGCGCCACCTGCGAGTGGCTCCTCACTACCCTGATACCTGCTGCGCATCCGTATATATATCTATATATATATATATAGATGTGTATATATATGGGGATCCGAACCCATGAGTTCCTTGGTTCGAACCCTGGTCGAGTCAAACCAATGACGTAAAAATTGATACTTGTCACTTCCTAGCCTGGCGATTGACATTATTAGGATAGGGCAAGGACTGGTTGGCTCAGTGTCAGGATAATATGACTGAGTGGGATATCAGGTCATGGTTCTGGCGCCCTGGTCTCCCAAAACAGGAGACGGACGCTCAACTCATTCGGCCATCCTGTCTGGTGATTTGCTCAGAATTAAGACATGTGTGATGCGGGTTTTAAGGCGGGCGCCACACCTCGGTGACGCTCCATTCATATACAAGCCTCGCCATATCCCCCCCCCCCCCCCCCCCCCCGCCTGTATAATAGGGCCCAGGTATGAACGGATGGGGTAGGCCAGGCACTGAAATGTTTGTTTATTAGCCATTCCACTCGATCTTATCACCACTAAATTCACATAGG
Source organism: Branchipolynoe longqiensis (assembly GCA_030323885.1). Lineage (NCBI taxonomy): Eukaryota > Metazoa > Annelida > Polychaeta > Phyllodocida > Polynoidae > Branchipolynoe > Branchipolynoe longqiensis. Next base: position 36,485,716 of record CM059192.1, on the reverse strand, counting down.
TGTCGCTAAGTCGATGTTCTAAATGCAAGCAGCTGGGCATTGGCCACATCCTACCCTACATGTGTGTACACTAATGTATTTAAAAAAGCACCCCAGAACCAGTAAAGAATTAAAAAAAAAATGTAATGAAAGAAAAAAGAAACATAATTCCAGCATTAATCCTCTGTAATATATAAATACCTTTGCCCATTGACTCTGTCCAGAGTAGGCTTGGTCGGCATTATCCTCACCCTACCATACATGTGCCTATACTAATGTATTTAAAAACACCCCAAAACAGTAAACACCCTTTTTTATATTAAAGAACACCATGTCAGCATTAATCCTATGTCATACGAAGGATTCAGGCGCAAAACCACGTATACACCAATCCAAATTTGTTTGTTTGTTGTTGTTTTACGTCCTAGTAACATCTAGGGTCATATCAGGACCGGTACCGACTTGTGACAGTGCGCACTCATGGTGACTTTATAGTGCTATCCCACTGGGAAACCAGGCCTTCGGCACTATCACCTGGTATCCCACTCAGTCACATTATCCTGACACTGAGCACATCAGTCCTTGCTCTGTCCTAATAATGCCGAGCGCCTGGCTAGGAAGTCACCAGTATCAATTTTTAAGTCATTGGTTTGACTCGACCAGGGTTCTAACCCATGACCCCATGATCCACCAGGATGGGAGACGGATGCTCTAACTCATTCGGGCATCCCGTCTGGTCCAAAAATGTAGTTTAAATAAAAGATTTGTGCCTGAAAATAATATTAGTTCTCACTAATTCCACTTTTCATATGATGACATGGTTACGGAGAAATGAACAAAAAAGTAGGAATATAAAAAAAAAAAACCTTTTTGAAGGTTTGATTCCAATGTTTATCTCTATTTTTTGGATTGGTGTTTCCATGGTTTTGCGTCTGAACTCTTCATATTTAAAAACCTTAGCACATTGTATCCGTCCAAGTAGATTTGATTGGCGTTGTCATCATCCTACCATACATATGCAACCGCGCAAAGGGGGGGGGGGGGTGCAGCTTCGCAACCCTTCGCGTTCAGCAATGACCCCGACTGAATGTGCCTGCTCATTTGCTGCATAAAAGGAACCCTAAATCGGCTGCGATACTTCCGCCACCAGTACGACAATGTCGGCTCACTGCACACTTCAATCTCATCAGAGTGTAATAATGACCGGACTGGGCCGTCTGAGGCCCGCACATTACTAGTCTCCACAGGTTTGTGCTGACAATTGTCTGGCAGTTCCCACCTATCGTTACTCTCAAAAACTCATAAGGAAGAAAGGAAGACAAGTCACACAAGATTGACAGAAAAGAGGTTCTGCTTTATTGACATCAACTCCTGTTCACCTACTGTTCACCCTCACTCCTTACCAACTGCCCACACAGATCATCATCACTCCTACTGGTGTATATCAGAATCAGTGGCTACAATCCATTGAACCTGGGTCCAATGGTTGTTGCACACAGCTCATTGTGTTTTGGAATAGATGTTGCTAGTTCAAGTGTAGAGAGTGGAGTTGTCTCTAGGAGTGCTTCTCCCAAAGTCCTAGAGTGGGGTCTGTGTGTGAGGTATAAGGAATCCAGGTGACGGGGCTCACACAGCCAGCCAATCAGACACCCTCTACAACCTGGGTGGGCGACGCCCTAATAGGGGGCAGCTGTCAGTCAACCCCCAGTTGCAGGTGATGTCCATAATAAAAGATTTGTGCCTGAAAATAATATTAGTTCTCATTAATTCTACTTTTCATATGATGACATGGTTACGGAGCAATGAAAAAAAACAGTAGGAATATAAAAAAATTTACTTTTTGAAGGTTTGATTCCAATGTTTATCTCCATTTTTTGAATTGGCATTTGCGTGGTTTTGTGCCTGAACTCTTCAAGTGTAGAATTTCATGGAAGTTAGGTAGCGACTAACTACCTTACCCCAGCACACACCATTGACACACACCCATGTGAGTTTAACATCGGTCCCAGGACCCTACCCGTGCTTAATTGTGCCGAGATTCACATGTTCACTTTTCTGCTCTGTTAGAGTCCGATGAAACATCAAAGCTTCTTTCCTCTTTGTGTCTTCCCACACCTGTCTGCCCACACCCGCCTGCCCACACCACCTGCCTGCCCACACCTGTCTGCCCACACCTGTCTGCCCACACCTGTCTACCCACAGCTCTGTCTGCCCACACCTCTGTCTACCACCAAACAGCACCACTACAACGACAACATTCCTACTTTACCATTGCCAGAACACCACCACCACCATTTTCCACGACGACAACAACCACCATCACCACCCACCACCACTACCACCACCGGTGGTAGTGGTGGTGGTAGTGGTCGGCGGGACCAAGTGGTCCTTAGTCGCTGCCGTGTTGGCCACTCGTGGCTTACACATGCTTTTCTGCTCAAGGGGGAACCTCCCCCTGAATGTATTGGGTGTCAGTCCCCACTGACACTCAAACACATTTTACTAAGTTGCGTTGATTTTTTGGCCCTGCGCCAACGGTTCTACACTGCAGACAGTATGCATGACCTTTTTACTAAGGTAAAACAGGAAAACATTTTAGCCTTTTTGAGGGCAGCTGGACTGTACCACCTCATATAGTTTACTAAATGGATTCTATTAATTATTAATGAAACTTTTCTTTTTCTATGGGAATTTGTTTCCCTTGACCACAGATATATGATTGTGAGCTTTCTAATTTAATTAGTGTCTATTGGCACATAATTGATTGTCTGCTTTTACATGTAAAAGCGATGGTTTGAACAAAAAACAAACATTTCTCGCCGTGAATATGGCCTATGCTGCCGACACGGCGTAAAGCAACCACCAATCAATCAATCAATCAACTACCACCACCACCACCATGACCACCACCACCACCTCAGTCACCAACACCACTACTACCAAACACCAACACTACAACGACCACTTCCCTACTTTACCACTGCCAGAACACGACCACCATCACCATCCAGCACCACCAGAATCACCATCCAGCACCACCACCATCACCATCCAGCACCACCACCACCACTACCACCATTTACCATTACCATCACCACCACCACCATCATAACCACCACCACACCACCACCATGACCACCACCACCTCAAGCACCACCACTGCCACAACTACAATCATCACTACAACCACTACCATCAACACTTTCGTCACACCACCCCCAGACACCACCAGCACCACACCACCACCACACCACCACCACCACCACCACACAACCACCTCAACCACCACCACTGCACAACTACAACCATCACTGCAACCACCACTACCACTACAACCACTACCATCAACACTTCTGTCATCAAACCACCACACCACCACACCACCATCACCACCTCCAGCAACATCACCGCCACATCAGTACCACCACAATCACCTCAACCACCACCGCTGCCACAACTGCAACCATCACTACAACCACCACTACCATTACAACCACTACCATCAACACTTCTGTTATCACACCACCACCACACACCACAAGACACCACTACACACCACCACCATTTCTTTAAAATTTTAATTTTTTTATTGAGGCTGTATTTATACTGTCCATAGCATGTAAGCCCGGGTAACCAGGCTTGTTTTCAATGCTGGCCAGCTGTAGTGTTGGTGTTGTCTTAACAAGCAGTAGCTGCTGATAAGTTATTTGATTGTCTGCATTTCAGTAGCAGATAGATCTGTTGGTATGCTTAGTAGCCTATGTTAGTTTTTTTTTTAGCCCTCTTGGCATTGAATTTTTGTTCTATTCTTATTACTATGTTAGTTATTTTCTTAGGGTTCTATGTTAGTGTTTTGGGGTTTTCTTGGGAAGAGTTTTCCGCTTTTTTCTACTTAATTCTATACTAGCCTATTTTATTTACATGTCCATAGGCCTGTATGTAATAGGTGGCTGAGTTATGTTTGTTTGAATTTGATTTGATTTATATTGTTGTTGGATATGTTATCTGGCTTTTATATTTCCGGTTATCCCGCCCTGGGCTGTCCAGTTGGTGGGCCGTGACATATCACCTGCCCCCTTGTGGTGCAGTTCAGTTGGGGTTCCCAGTTTTTATTTTGCACAGATATTTTTTGTACGTTTTTAGGCCAGGGATTTGTCTTTCTTTCACTGTTTGCGCATTCCATGCCTTGGTGGCCAGTTCCAGTGTGCTCCTTTCATGGGCTTTGATCTGGCTTCTGGTCTGCCTCAGTAGTGGTGCCTTGCTTGCTCTGGTGTCCCTTAGTGATTGGGTTAGACGCTTAATGTCTTGGCTATATCCATATGCTAATGTTTTTAGGTGGATTATCCTTCTGTTTTCTAGTAGCTTTACTTTAGTTCGTTTGTGTAGGTCATAATTGGGGTGTAGTTTGTCTACTTTCAGGCAGATTTTCAGGGCCCTATTTTGTAGTATCTGCAATTTTTTAAGTATCTCTTTTTTTAGCACCCATGTAGATTACATCCCCATAGTCAAAGTAGGGGAGTACCATGCCTTTGAAGATTTTTATTGACATATCTTGTGTCATATAGTTTCTTAGTTTATGGGGCTGTCACACTACACACTACGACGTCAACGTAGGGAGAACGTGAAGAACGTTGAACTTCTCGGCGTAGTATGCAAATTTGGGCACAAGTTGAACGTGGATGCAGCGTAGTGGACGAGAACGTAACATTGGTAAAGCGTAGTGATACCGTCAGTCACGAGAGAGGACAACGTCACTACGCTCACGGAACGTTATGAACGTTATTCCATCGCCAGAAGAACGTTACATTACGTTAGCTATGTAATGAGACGTTGAACGTACGTTGAATGCACGTTCTCCTGACGTTCTCCTGACGTTCTCCTGACGTTTTCCTGACGTTCTCCTGACGTTCCCATTAAGCCTCGTAGGCTTTTGCACTTGGTTTAATGTGGGTCAACGTAGTGGAACGTAGTGGAACGTAGTTGAACGTAGTGAGCAGCGTTGAAATAACGTCCGTTTAACGTCATTGACGTTCACTGAACGTGAACAGAACGTACGGCGAACGTAAACCCTTACGTTCGACCTACGTCCAAAGTTTTGAACATGTCCAAAACCTTGACGTAACTCGACGTAACACGACGTAATGTGACATAGCTCGACGTCATTCTAACATCATTTTGACGTCATCATGACGTAACCCAACGTCAGGACGAAAAATGATCACGTTAGGCTCACGTTGGCTCATCACGTCGTAGTTTCTTAGTTTAGCAAATAGCCATAGTTTGTGATTTACTTTTTGTATGACTTTTGTTACACACAGATTGTAGTTTAGCTGGCTATCTAGTTCTAGGCCTAGGTATTTGTAGTGATTTACACTTTCCAGTGTTTGGTTTCCTAGTGTGCATTGTAGGTTTCTTCCTGTGATTGCTGTATCTGAGAAGAGTACAGTTTTAGATTTATTTGCATTGATGGTTATCAATATCAGCAACACCACCATTATCACCACCATTATCACCACCACGACTACCTCAACCACTGCCACAACTACGATCATCGCTACAACCCCCACTACCACTACAACCATCGCTACAACCACCACTACCACTACAACCACTATCATCAACACTTCTGTCATCACACCACCACCAGATACCACCACGATTATCATCGCCACCACGATTATCACCACCCCCACCACACCACCATTACCTCAACCACTGCCACAACTACAACCAGCGCTACAACATCACTACCACTACAACTACTATCACCAACACTTCTGTCATCACACCACCACATACCACCACCACCACATACCACCACCGTTATCATCACCACCACCACTATCCACAACCACCACACACCACCACTACATACCACCACCACCACACGCCATCACCACACACCACCACCACACACCACCACCCACGCCTCGTTCTGTGACATCTGTACCACTTCCACCTTTACCGCCACCTGCTCCTCCAGCCAGCCTCGGCAGGTCCCAAACCCCGCCCTCCCCCGCCCTCCCCCGCCCTCCCCCGCCCACCCCCGCCCAGTCCGTTAGTTTTCCACACGACCCATTCCATATCGGCGGCGTATCATGTCCGCACTCGGATCAAAGCGCCCCCTGTCGATATCAGATAAGGAATGTAGGTGTGTGTGGTGATGGTGGTGGTGGTGGTGGTGGGTGCTGGGAGCGCCCTGTCCTCACGGCGAGACAGACCACCGGGCCAGAACTAGCGGCACACGCCGAGTAAAGACAGGTCAACTACTCTCATATCATTGTATATAAACAATATACAGTAAATCCTCTCTAAAGCCTGGTACACACCTCCCGTATATGATTCATGCGCTAAAACTGACTGCCCATCACAACCCGACCCGCCCCGTTTCCCGACTAAAACTGCCCGATTCATTTTTCGAATCTTATAAGATTCCAGTCTTAAGCCCTAAAACTGAGTTTTAAGTCGTGAATCGGAAGGCTCAGGTGTGTTAGGGGGGTCACAAACCTAAAGACTGAAACCGACTAAAACTCAAACTTAGTCGTGAAACGGGCAGTTTTAGGTTTTATACGGGAGGTGTGTACCGGGCATAAATCGACCGGCCATGGGACCAACTTTAAATGGTCCATTTAGGGAGGTGGTCGGTTTAGCGAGTTTTTAATTTCATTACAATGGTATTGTAGGGACGATCCTTTGGGACCCAAATAAATCGATCGATATAGGGGAGTGGTCGATCTGTTGAGGCGATCGGTTAGAGAGGTTTTATTGTATACCATGTCTTTGTTCATATTCCCATATACCAGACGGAATGGCCGAATGAGTTCAGCGTCCGTCTCCCGGTTTGGTAGATGGTGGGATTCGAACCCACGGGTTCGAACCCTGGTCGAATCAAACCCCTGGCGACTTTATAGTGCTGCGTCACTGGGAGACCAGGCCGCCAGCACGATGGCCTGATATCCCACGCAGTCACATTACCCTGACACTGAGGCAACCAGTCCTTGCCCTATCCTAATAATTGCCTAGCGCCTGGCTAGGAAGCGATAAATATCAATTTTTATGTCATCGGTTTGACTCGACCAGGATTCGAACCAGTGGATTCCCGTCTGGTCAACATCTGCAGCGAAACGTTATCTCATCTTGAAGCAGCATTCCTTCTGGCCGTAAGATATGCTTAATCATATCAGGACGGGTACCGACTTGTGACAGCGCGCACGCATGGCGACTTTATAGTGCGGCCTCTGGAAGACCAGGCCGTTGGGACCATGTCCCACACAGTCACATTATCCGATTACTGTGTGAACCAGGCCTTGTCCCAATCCTAGTAATGCCAAGCGCCTGGCTAGGTAGCGACAAGTATCAATTTAAAAAGTCATCGGTTTGACTCGGCTGAGATCCGAGACAGGGACAGAATCATGCAGCAAGTCAACTGTATATGCACTGACCAAATAGTACATGAATCATGCAATTTTTGTCTTTCTTTTTTTTTCTTGAAAATTTATACTGCCTATCATGGATAGGTCTGAGTAGACTTGTTTTCACCATTAGACAGTGTGTTGATAGAAAGCCCGAGCCTACACTTTTACCGACCCAAGAGATATTTAAGCTCCCCACACCACACCAACATGGTATGAGAGCAACCAGCCTGTGATGACGCTGTAAGTTATACACAGCGGTGGAAATCCAAATTGGCAGAGTTGGGGGAACAGGGAATCGAACCACCTACCTTCAGATTAGGAGACCGACCTCGAAAAAAGTCAGAGACTCTAACCACTCTTGCCACAGAGAACACCACAAATTACACTTAAAACAAAGCAGGGACATATGAAACATGAAAATAACTAGATAAATGATTCACCCTGTACTCATAGTACACAGGTGAATACCAGCCCTATATAAAAGCTGTCGAAAAAGCGGAGAAATGAAATGAGAGCCTAATTTCACAATCTAAGAAGCAACAATTATTCTTTTTATATGTCTTAATATTTCCCCGCTACCTTTGAGTTTAAAAATATAATAAAACATATATTTTAATAGAATTTAAAGGTGAAATTGACAGCGTTTGATGGCCGCCATCTTGACTTTTTGCATTCTCTCCCATTTCACCAACTCTGTGTCGATATAAGTAACCATTTGGTACTGGAGGCAGGCATTCTACTTCCTGTTCCATACTAAAGCTATTTTTGCCCGTATTTAGACTACGTTGTCGTTCACCCGTGTACCACAAGTACAGGGCGAATCTTTTATCTAGAATATAACATAATCAAGTCATAATCACAGATATTAAAAAAAGGATATCATTATCGATGAGTAATGTTAAGTCTGTATAATGCTTTTCGAGGTCGGTTGACGTGAGAGTTACGAAGGCTTGGAGGCCATATTGGTCTGTATGAGACTAAGTCAGTAAGTGGTTTGTGTGTCTGAGGCCAGTAGGGCAGGTGGGCGATGACGTAGGCGCCGTGATTGGCTGTGAGGTGGATGCCTGACATGGTTAGCCAATCAGAAAGGGATTGAGTGGTGTGTCCATGAGTAAGTGTCAGGTATGGGATGTGTGGGATGTGTGGGATGTGTGTCAGGTGTGGGATGTGTGTCAGGTGTGGGATGTGTGTCAGGTGTGGGATGTGTGTCAGGTGTGGGATGTGTGGTAGGTGTGGCAGGTGTTGCTGGTGTCCGCGGTTTCCTGTCTCCAGCAATAACACTTAGTGAGCGGCCCATGCTCACTGAATACCATCAGTTGGTTGTTGGAGTTTTACGTCCTGGTGACATCAAAGGTCATATCAGGATAGATACCGACTTGTGACAGTTTGCACTCATGGTGATTTTATAGTGCTGCCATACCGGGAAATCAAGCTGCCGGCACCATGACCCGATATCCCACTCAGTGACATTATCCTCACACTGAACCAACCAGTCCTTGGCATATCCTATCAATGTCGAGCACCTGGCTCGGAAGTGACAAGTATCAACTTATAAGTCATTGGTTTGACTCGACCAAAGTTCGAACCCGTGGGTTCGAACCCCACAATCTACCAAAATGGGGAGGCGCACGCTCAACTCATTCGGCCATCCCGTCTAGTCTGAATATTACTGGTGGTAATGATGTGGTTTGCTGGGTGTGACCTTTGACCTTTGACATTTGATCTTTGACCTTTAGCGTAAGGCCAGCTAGGGCGACTAGCCCACCTGCGTGTTCATCCACGTGAACAGCCGCCCTCATCCCACGCCCAGTGAGACAAGGTAAACAAACCGAAAAGAACATGGAGGCGGTAGCGCGGAGCAATACACAGGGTTTGCTGGGTTCAAGGAGGCGGGGTTATTGGAGATTTTTGTTCTTTTCTTTCTTTGGTAGATTAATTCCCAACCAGCGAGTGAGTAAAACCTTTCTCCTTGATGGAATAGGCTTCCACCTGAAATAATGTACAGATAGGTTGGTAGAGTTGGCGTGGGTGTGCATGTGTGTTAAGGTGGCTTGTCTGCTCGTTTCTGTTTGTTGGGATTTTATATCCTAGAAACATCTAAGGTCATACAAGGATGGGTACTGACTTGTGACAGTGTGTACTCATGGCGGCTTTATAGCACTGTCCCATTGGGTGACCAGACCACCAGCATCATGACCTGATATCTCACTCAAGCTAAGATTCCTTATTCCGGTATGTGGCATGCGGCATGCAGCATGCGAATGCTGTATATGCGGTGTAGATATATGCCAACCCCCAACATTTGTTGGGTTTTTCCTCCAAATTTGTGAAGGAACAGTATTGTTTTCTAGGGCAAACGCAACGGTATTCGCATTCGCATGCCGCACCGATCGGTCCATGGGTCGATCCATTTGCCGCATTCGCATTCGTATTCGCATTCGCATTCAGACATATGGAATCACCACTATTCATTTACACGATTTTCAATTTTTATTCGATTTCGCATTCGCATGCCGCATACCGCATATAAGGAATCTTAGCTTCAGTCACATTATCCTACTACCCACCAGTCTTTCCCTGATCCTATTAATGCTAAACGTCAGGCTATGTAGTGACAAGTGTCAATTTTGTAAGTCGTTGGCTTGACTCGGCTGGAGTTAGAATATTTGACCTTCCGCACAGGAAGCCAGTCAGCGAGCACTCTTACCGTCTTGGCCACCGCGCCTGGTCCTCTGAGGGAGGGGCCTGGCTCGTGCGGACTGTCATCTGGAGCAGTGTGTCGGTGAATGAGCAATGGATTGCCTCTTTCAGAGTAGGTACTTAGGTCACGTGCACAGACTCCCATACCGCCCAATGACCGCTTCACACAAAATTCACCCACACTTCTGAACCAATTAACCCACCTACCATGAAGTCACAAACATTGAATCAAAATGCGAAGCTATTAAAGTTGCATAGTCCGATGGTTTTGAGTTTCTAGCATTTACTGAGATAGATATATTCTGATATTAGGTTGGTCATTATAATCGACCTCACTTTTGTTTGAAATAACTTGGAAATTAAATGGCTAACTTTTGAAAATATTTGAAGTGCAAACATGCCAAATTAATTTTGGCTGGCATGCCAAAACTCTGACATACATATGCTTATGTGTGAACAGATTATATTAATTGCTTTGGTTTTGAAAATTTGTTATTTTCATGGGACTATTATGATATCTCCTTTCCCTACATACCCAACAAATTATTATCATTATTATTATTCTAAATGAAAGTATTAATTGCTGCTTCCATTAATTTCGCACCGGAAGCTTGTTGTTTGTTTGTTGTTTGTTTGTTGTTGTTTTACGTCCTAGCAACATCTAAGGTCATATCAGGACGGGGGTACCGGAAGCGGTGTTCGAATCAATACAGCGCCAGCTCCCCGTGCGGAAGGTCAAAACCCTGCCGAGTCAAAACAATAACTTATCAAATGGATAAATGTTGTTATCTAGCCTGGCACTTGGCCTTAATAGGATAGGACAAGGACTGGTTCGCATAGAATCAGGATAATCGACTATGTGAGATATCAGGTCATGGTGCTGCCGGCCTGGTCTACCAGTGGGGCAGCACTATAAAGTCGCCATGAATGCGCACTGTCACAAGTCAGTACCCGCCCTAATATGATATTAGATGTTGCTAGGACGTAAAACTCCAACAACCAACCAACTGTAGAAGCCTGTGGTGTCAGCGTTTTGGCGTTACTAATTTTACATGTTTGCATTTCAAATATCTCAAACGTTAGCCATTTAAAATAAAAGTTACTTTCAGACTAATGTAAGGTAGAGTACAACGATCAAATTAATATATCTCAGAAAAAATAACGAGAAACTCAAAACCATCGGACTATGCAACTTTTAGTCATGAGATCTCCTTTCCCTACACAGCCAACAAATTATTATTATTATTTTTAAATGAACGCGCTAAAGTGCTGCTGAAAGGGCTGTCACACTATGACGTAAGAGCCAAACGTAAGCCTGGTGTAGGTGACTTTTAGTCATTACGTTGAGGTACATTGAGTTACGTTATGATGATGTTAGAATGATGTTAGACTGATGTAGAGCTACGTCACGTTACGTCGTGTTATGTCAGCGTGTGTCAAGGTTTTCAACATGTCCAAAACTTTTGATGCAGCTCGACATGATGCTCTGACGTTCGAGTGACGTCACACTCACGTTACGCCACTGTTAGACATGCCGGAGGGATGCGTCGGCTACATTAGATCAACGGTGCATTACGTCATAGTGATGCACAGGGAGGAGGACTTGCAGCTCACTCCGGCGACGTTGGACTGATGCCAGCCTCTCAGTTGGTCAACGTTGACTCACGTCGGGGAAAACGGTTGTGTCGGACGTGACAACGTTAAGCGTGACGTGACAACATTAAGCATGACGGGACAACGTGAAGCGACACTAAGCGGCCGCTACTGTAATGCTAGGCTGACGTCACGCGCTGGGGTATCGCAAGCCTTACATTTACATAACAAATAATTCCTTTGACCTCTCGCGTTGGCACGATGCTATAGTGACGTTACGCTCACGTCAACTACACGGCAGTGATGTCCCGAATTTGCATATTACACCAAGATTTTCGACATAATATAATTATTTTCACATTGTGCCTACCCTGACATCGTTACGTCATAGCGTGACAGGGCCATAACATTCATTTAGAATATATCTGCGTATGAAAAGGCATCGATGATGTGTTAGTGATGCAACTTCCGGTTCCTGGTCTAAATGTGGGGTTGTGAGGAGTAGGTGGAAACTGGTGGACTCGCTGATATTGGATGTAATTGTAGGGGACCTGCTGGAGGAGTGACTTTCTCCGGACCTGCCCTGGCTGATCAATGGCGCCATGCTTCACACCTATAACTCAAGGTTAGTTGGTTGCTGGAGTTTTACGTCCTGTCAACATCTAAGGTCATATCAGGATGGGTACCGACTTGTGCTAGTGCGCACTTGTGACAGTGTGCAATCATGCCAACTTTATAGTGCTGCCACACTGAGAAATCAGGCTGCCAACACCATGATATGATATTCCACTCAGTCACATTATCCTGACACTGAGCCAACCAGTCCTTTCCCTATGTTATTAATGGTGAGCGCCTGGCTAGGAAGTGAGAAGTATAAATTTGGTAAGTCGTTGGTTTGACTCGACCGGGGATTGAATTCCCGATCATCCGCATGGGAGGCATGCGCTCTACCGATTCGGCCACCGCGTCTTGTCTATCACTCAGAGTTCAGGTCATTTCCACCTCCAGGCTGTCAATAGCTGGCACTCACCCACCACGTGCCTAGTGTGACATTCCACGCATGCCTGACTCCTACCCCCCCCCCCTCCCCCCACCCAAGCCCCCACCCCCCCCCCCTCATCCCTACCACCCTCACACCTGCGTGAGGTCATTCGTTTATTGGTGTTTTATGTCCTAGCGACATCCAATATCATATCACAGATCGGGCATTGGCTTTTGACACCGTGTGTTGACAATGATTTCATAGTGCTGCCCCACTGAGCTACCATGCCCAGTTAGATCTGGATATCAGACTCAGTCACATTATCCTGATATAGAGTCAACCAGTCCTTGTCATACACTTGCCATGCCGCACACCAGGCAAGGTAACGGCAAACTTAAACTGAGTAAATCTTAGATTTAATTCACCAAGGATCGATTCCATGACCTCCCGCACAGAAGCTGGTCGCCCTAGCAGCTCTGCCATCCCGCTCAGTGTGGTACACCGATTCAGGGAACCCAAATGGTCTAATGGTTAGGACACCGGTCTCAGAATAGCAAGAAATGTGAGTTCAAATCTGACTCTAGGCACATTATTTGCCATTTCTCTCACCCGTACAACAGTCTCAGAATAGCAAGAAATGTGAGTTCAAATCTGACTCTAGGCACATTATTTGCCATTTCTCTCACCCGTACAACAGTCTCAGAATAGCAAGAAATGTGAGTTCAAATCTGACTCTAGGCACAATATTTGCCATTTCTCTCACCCGTACAACAGTACGAGTGCTGAGTTCTGCAGGTATTATTGCACACCTTTTGTAGTTTTTCTGTCTGCCAGAAGGGAAAACTAGGCTTTTATTGTCTTAAAGCTGCATAGTCCGATGAAATATTAAATTTTCAAAACAAAAACAATTACATAGATTTGATTTGACATATCTAACTTAGATACTGATGCTCTTATTAAGCATTTGTTTCTGCGTAGAAAGCAATACTGAGTCAATTTAACAGAACCTGTTACTACAGAAGTCTATGGTGTCAGAGTTTGGCAAGCTTGCCAAAACTAATTTTCCATGTTTGCACTCAAAATATATCCAAAGTTTACCATTTAAAATAAAAGTAATTCTGAACTAGCGTAAAGTAGATACTAGTGATCGATCTAATATATTTATCTCAGGCAATACTGAGCCAATTTAACAGAACCTGTTACTACAGAAGTCTATGGTGTCAGAGTTTTGGCAAGCATGCCAAAACTAATTTTCCATGTTTGCACTCAAAATATATCCAAAGTTTACCATTTAAAATAAAAGTAACTTTGAACTAGTGTAAAGTAGATACTAGTGATCGATCTAATATATTTATCTCAGAAAAAATACAGAAATTCAAAACCATCGGACCATGCAACTTTAAGCACACTGCCATGGAATTGTGACGTCATAGACACACTCCGCGACCAGCATGCACTATTTGTGTGTACTGTATGAATTGAAAGTAAAGCTTGTGTTATTTAACGATGCCTCAAGAGCGCATTGATTTTCATCATCGGCTATTGGATATCAAACATATATGGTCATTCTGACAGATTTCTTCGGAGGAAACCAGCTGCCGCCACTTAGGCTGCTCTTTCCGATAAGCAGCAAGGGGTCTTTTATATGCACTTTCCCACAGACAGGATGGCACGTACGACAGCCTTTGATGAACCGACACCTTCACAGGTGGACACTCTACCGCCTGATATGTCCCGCTCCGGTATGAATTGTACCCGTGAATATATTCCGTCTCACGACACGAGTACTTGGTTGGGATCGTTAGTAAGGAAATGGCCAACATATCGCCAGGAATGAACGAGGTTCTTGGCCATATCGCGAGGGGGCGCCATGCTGCTGACTGCCCATCACCAGGTGGCGCCAGTGCTGACACTCATAACATTTTATGCGAATACGATAGTATCCTGAGTATTATAGCAACATATATTGACATTTTTTAAACGTTATTTATAGTCGGATAGTTGACTATTCAGCGGGTTCAAATGAACTTAAATGATCGCTGGTGGATAACGATTTAGGCTTTGCATAATGGTTTTGAGGAACCAGACGTAATGGCCGAATGGGTTGAGCGTCCGCCTCCCCTTCTGGTAGGTCATGGGATTCGAACCCCCAGGTTATAACCCTGGCCGAGTCAAACCAATGACTTAAAAATTGATACTTGTTACAACTCAGCCTGGCGCTTGGCATTACTAGGATATGGCAAGGAGCAGTGAAATGAGGCGTGTCAATTGTCAGCGATTGAAATTTCCCCTGCTTAATCAACTAATGTAGCAAAAAATAATATAAAATTCCGAAAATATTCACAATAGGAGAATACAGTCTCACAGAAATATGGTTTCACTATACATAAATATACTTGTACAACTTAACTCACAGCATTTCATTGTATATAAACTATATCGTCGGTAAATATGTCTGCATATACATATTTACTAAACATATATACACACAAACATATTTAGTCATGCAAATATCCACATAAACATATGAAGAGTTCAGGTGAAAATCCCCGTAAACCCCAATCCAAATAATTACTTAAATTTTAAAAATACACCTAAAGGTCATTTTAATTCTCACTAATTCCATTTTGTTTTTGAAGAAATGGTTATGAGCAATGAACAAACAAAAAATAGGAATGTAAAAAATTAACTTCATGAGGGCTTGATTCAAATTTTGGATTGGTGCTTACAGGCTTTTGTGCCTGAACTCTTCATATATGAAGATGGTTATTTGTAAATGTACCTTACCTGACTTGTGGTAGTTAGTAATGCGCTTCCACTGGTCTTTGTATACGGTATCCGAGCTAGAATCCTGCAATCAAATGGAGAACACAGCATTAGTTTGTTTGTTGTTGTTTTACATCCCAGCAACATCTAAGGTCATATCAGGACGGGTACCGACTTGTGACCGTGCGCACTCATGGTGACTTTATAGTGCTGTCCCACTGGGAAACCAGGCCGCCGGCACCATGACCTGGTATCCCACTCAGACACATTATCCTGACACTGAGCACACCAGTCCTTGCCCTATCCTAATAATGCCGAGCGCCTGGCTAGGAAGCGACAAGTATCAATTTTAAAGTCATTGGTTTGACTCGACCGGGACTCGAACCCACGACCCCACGATCTACCAGCACAGGAGACGGATGCTCTAACTCATTCGGCCATCCCGTCTGGTCCACAGCATTAGAAAGTGACATAGCTTAATTTTAAACTAGACAATCAAATTGAGAACACAGCCTTAGAAAGTGACATAGCTTAAACCAGACAATCAAATGGAGAACACAGCATTAGAAAGTGACATAGCTTAAACCAGACAATCAAATGGAGAACACAGCATTAGAAAGTGACTTAGCTTAAACTAGACAATCAAATGGAGAACACGGCATTATAAAGTCACATAGCTTAAACCAGACAATCAAATGGAGAACACAGCATTAGAAAGTGACATAGCTTAAACTAGACAATCAAATGGAGAACATGGCATTATAAAGTCACATAGCTTAAACTAGACAATCAAATGGAGAACACAGCATTAGAAAGTGGCATAGCTTAAACTAGACAATCAAATGGAGAACACGGCATTATAAAGTCACATAGCTTAAACTAGACAATCAAATGGAGAACACAGCATTAGAAAGTGACATAGCTTAAACTAGACAATCAAATGGAGAACACAGCATTAGAAACTGACATAGCTTAAACTAGACAATCAAATGGAGAACACTGCATTAGAAAGTGACATAGCTTAAACTAGACAATCAAATGGAGAACATGGCATTATAAAGTCACATAGCTTAAACTAGACAATCAAATGGAGTAGACGGCATTAGAAAGTGACATAGCTTAAACTAGACAATCAAATGGAGAACACAGCATTAGAAAGTGACATAGCTTAAACTAGACAATCAAATGGAGGACATGGCATTAGAAAGTGACATAGCTTAAACTAGACAATCAAATGGAGAACACTGCATTAGAAAGTGACATAGCTTAAACTAGACAATCAAATGGAGAACATGGCATTATAAAGTCACATAGCTTAAACCAGACAATCAAATGGAGAACACAGCATTATAAAGTGACATAGCTTAAACTAGACAATCAAATGGAGAACACAGCATTAGAAAGTGACATAGCTTAAACTAGACAATCAAATGGAGGACATGGCATTATAAAGTGACATAGCTTAAACTAGACAATCAAATGGAGGACATGGCATTAGAAAGTGACATAGCTTAAGCTAGACAATCAAATGGAGACCAGGGCATTAGAAAGTGACATAGCCTTTAGGTGCAGTAACATGACCAACACTGTTTTAGTTCCTCACACTTATCATGACTGAATATGACTGGTCATGATTTCTATATATACTAATACTACCTATTATCTGTGAGTTATCTAGGACTTAAAGCAGGGTTTGAGTGTCTCTGCGGTTGGGTTGGTATTACGAAGTTTTTCTTATTCAGCTCTCTGTCCACGGAGCTCTAGACATGCAGGTTCACTAAGACAGGTTGTAACCAGGGGCGAGACATCTGTTTTTCACTTCTAGCCGTTGCTAAGCTCTGAATCCTTAACCCGATAATTAATTACTAATAGTTGGACATGTCCATAGATGTATATCATTCCCTGATGAAACTCTAAATATGAGTTCATAATTAGGTTGAAAATGTAGATATTTTGTTTAATACAATAGAAAATGAAACACGACAGAAATGGGAAAAATATTTCTTTTACCGATGTTGTAAATATGGGCAACTCTCTTTTTCTCATCTCTCTCTATCTCTCTCTCGCTCCCCCCTCTCTTCTCCTCTCTCTTCCCCTCTCACCCCCTCTCTCCATACACACATAGGGAGAGCTACTTTTGTACATAGACATGTCAGAAAATGGCAACCCATACGTGACAACCCATACGTCTGACCTGAGGGATTAGGCCTGCATTAGGCCGAGCCGATGATGGTTCACGGATCTTTTTAGGCTTACATTAGGCTGATACCATATGGCGGCTTCTACCAGAAAATCAACCCACACCACCCTCACAAATTCCACACACTGGTTGTTAATATTGTAATATGGTTGTTAATATTGTAATATGGTTGTTAATACTGGTCTGTATCACACGCAATGTAGAGAGAAGACACGGAAGAGAAACGTGCCATTTCTGGGTACTCCGCTCTCTGTGGCATCACATAACCAAGTGACATGCCCCCTGACCAGCCAGGGCCACATTCAGGGTACGCCTCGGAGAATTCTCGGAGATGCCTTTTGGCTTAATTGCGTTCAGTGTGCGTCTCGGAGACACCTCCCATTTCAGACAGGAGACAAAAAGCGCCTCGAAAATGGCCGCCACATTCAGTGGTTTCAGCCAATCAGACCGCTTCTTTTCCATTGTAAAATGGCTGCCGCCCCCACACCACTAACCACCCCCACCCCCAAACTGTGTTGCTTCAGATTACTTGGCAGATGCAGTGCGCATGTGCGAAACAGGGCACAGCATGGCTTCCGGTCTGCGCGGATGAGTAGCAAGAGAGTGGTGGTGGTGGCGGTGGTAGTGGTGGTGCTGGTGGTTGTGGTGGTGGTAGTGGTGGTACTGGTGGTGTGGGGGTGATGATGGTGGTGGTAGTGGTGATGGTGGTCGTGGTGCTGCTGGTGGTGGTGCTGGTGGTGCTAGTGGTGGTCGTGGTCGTGGTGGTCGTGGTGCTGGTGGTGGTAGTTGTGGTAGTGGTTGTAGTAGTGGTGGTGGTGCTAGTGGTGGTGCTACTGATGGTGGTGGTGCTGATGATGGTGCTGAAGGTGCTGGTAGTGGTGGTGGTTCTGCTGGTTCTGCTGGTGGTTGTGCTGGTGGTGGTGATGGTGGTGCTGGTGGTGTTGGTTGTGGTGGTGATGGTGGTGATGCTGGTGGTGGTGGTGCTACTGCCACAGGCTGGTAGTGAGCAGGCTTGGAATGTGATACTCGCAGCTAAACTGACAGAGTTGTTGAGCTCATGCTGGAACTTTCGCATCTTGATGTGGTGAAATGTTCTTCTTTATATATATATGTATATATTTTCTTTTATGCTTTTTTTTTTTCTTCCTCTGGCGAGATGGTGATTGGTGCTTGCATGGCCCATTACGCTGCCTTCCTTCAACCCTACAGCCCTCCTTTCCTGCTCCCGCCTCCACTCACCCACACCCACCCACCCACCATGCCATCACCATCAGCTACTACGCAACCCCCCAAAGGTCACCATCAGCACCATCTTGGCGGATTCCATGTACGAAGGGCTGGACAGTCGCGCGGTCCCGAATCGGTAGAGCGCAAGGTCGGACAACATTTGTGGACAACAAACGAAATATGTGGACAGCAGACGATATTTGTCGACAGCAGACAACATTTCTAGACAGCAGACAACATTTCTGGAGAGCAGATGAAGTTCGTTGACAGCAGATGTCGTTTCTAGACAGCAGACAACGTTTGTGGACAGCAGACAACATTTCTGGACAGCAGACGATTATTTCTGGAAGCAGGCGATATTTCTGGACAGCAGACGACATTTGTAATTGTAGACAACAGACGACATTTGTAGACAGAAGACGACGTTTGTAGACAGCAGACGACATTTGTAGACAGAAGACACATTTGTAGACAGGAGACGACGTTTGTAAGACAGCAGATGACATTTGTAGACAGCAGCCAACGTTTGTAGACAGCAGACAACATTTGTAGACAGGAGATGACAACATTTGTAGACAGCAGCCAACATTTGTAGACGGGAGACAACATTTGTAGACAGAAGACATTGGTACACAGCAGATGACGTTTGTAGACAGGAGACAACGTTTGTAGACAGCAGATGACGTTTGTAGACAGCAGATGACGTTTGTTGACAGCTGACAACAATTGTAGCCAGAGGCGATACACCGCATTAGGTGCGCACACCGGGGAGAAGTGCTGTCTATTTACACATGGCGACCACAAGGGCCATCAGCTCCTGAGTCAATACAAGGCTCCGGCAGTAGGCCTGGAAAACGGGTATCACCTCCCCAACAAATCGGCCAATAGACGGCGCCATGGACAATGGGGAGATTGCGCTAGGAAGCAACAAATATAACTTATGGGAGGACGTGAAGAGCAGACGATTATGACCAGAGGCGAATGGCGCGAAGCAGATGGTTGGTTTTTGGAGTTTTGCATTCTGGCAACATCTAAGGTCATATCATGATGGGCACTTACTTGTGAAAGTGTGCACTGATCGAGACTTTATAGTCCTGCCCTACTGGGATATCATGCCACCAGCACCTTGACCTGATATCCAACTCAGCCACATTATCCTGACATTGAGCTAATCAGTCCTTGCCCTATCCTATTAATGCCGAGCACCAGGCTAGGAAGCGACAAGTATCAATTATATAAGTTATTTGTTTTACTCGACCGGGAACCAAACTCCCGATCTATCGCATGTGAGGCCCGCACACTACCGATTCAGCACCACACCCGTTTCAGCAAATGATTAGGAGCAGAGGCGAATGGCACAAAGCAAATGATATGGGAATAGATCTTTTCCACAGAGCATGCGCAGCTACTACATTAATTCTTCCTACTGCCACCAGAGGGCACGTTGGTGGTGGGAATCGTCTATGAGACCCTTACCACAGAGCATGCTGCATGCACCGTGAGCTGCCAGCTGTAGTATTAGTTATTCTACTGCTGTGAGTAGGTGGTATTGGTGGTGGAAATCGTCTATTCGCAGGTAGAGATAGGGCGATAGGGGGGAGGGGGAGTTGTCGATGCAGCACAGTACTCATGGGATAGGATGAGGAACAATTGTGGCGAACAAAACAGACACAATTTTAAAGTTGCACAGTCCGATGCAATCATCAAATTTTCAAAACCAAAACAATGATCTAAATTTGATCCTACATATCTAGCTTAGATACTGATGCACTTATTAAACATTTGGCACCGCACACAAGGGAATAGTGAGGCAATTGAATAGATCATGTTACTGCAGAATGCCATGGTGTCAGAGTTTTGGCAAGCTTGCCAAACTTAATTTTGCATGGTTGCACTTCAAATATCTCAAAAGTTAGCCACTTAAAATAAAAGTTACTGCAATCTAAAGTAAGGTACATTATAACGATCAACCTAATGTATTTATCTCAGAAAATTTCTGAAACTCAAAATCATCAGACTATGCAACTTTAAGCTCCCGGTAGCTTGCACACAAATTCACCTCTACACTCCTATGCTTCCAAAGTCTTCATTTTTTCACCCACCCGCCCTACTGCTACATGTTGTTTTTCTGTACGGCTGAGCCCACTTGCTTCTGTCCACGTGAAATAAACTCTTGTTACCCTGCACTTCCTTGTTGTGTTATTTACTCCTTACCGAATCTGGCACATAGCACTTGTAGGAGAGGGCAGGCACTGGTTAGCTTAGCATCAGGATAATGTGACTGAGTGGGATATCGGACGCACAATGGTCTACCTGAGCTCTTAGTGCATTACACCTGGTTGGTTTGTTGTTGGAGTTTTACGTCCTGGCAACATCTAAGGTCATATCAGGACGGGCATTACACGTTCCTTGATGGGCACCGGAAGTACTTAATTAACATGTCCCGGACCATTCCTTGTTTATTTATTTATTTATTTATTTAGGGTTCCATCCCCTAGGGAAGTTAGAATTCATATCAGGAATAGTACTGACTTAGGACAGCGCACACTCATGATGATTTTATAGCACTTGCTTACCCAGGATACATCACGCCACCAACCCCATGCCGCGATATCCTGCTCAATCACATTATCCTGACACTAAGCAGAGCCAGTATTTGCCCTAACCATGTAATGCCGAACAACCAGACAAGTTAATGACAAGCATCAATTTATAACAAATCCTCGCTTTGACTCGGTCGGGGATTGATCCCACGACGTCCTGCTGGGTAAGTGAGTGAGTACCTTAACCAATCTTCCCCCCCCCCCTCTCTCTCTCCACCCCTCCCCCACCGCACCCCACCACACATACCTCTTAAACTGGTCTCCATCACTACTTGAAAACCCCATTCAATTCCGAGAAGGATGGGACAGGAATGGCACCCACATTAAAGTTGCATAGTCCGATGGTTTTGAGTTTCAGTAATTTTTCTGCGATAAATATATTAAATTGATTCTTACAATCTACCTTACTTAAGTTTGAAGTAACTTTTATTTTAAATGGCTAACTTTTAAGATATCTAAAGTGCAAACATGCTCAATTAATTTTGGCAAGCACACCAAAAACCCTGACTGCATAGACTTCAGCAAGAACATGTTCTATTAAATTGACTCAGTATGTCTTTCTATGTGACAACAAATGCTTAATAACTGCATCAGTCTCTAACTTTAAGTTAGATATGTAGACTCAACTCTAGGTGAGTGTTTTGGTTTTGAAAATTTGATGGTTCATCGGACTATGCGGCTTTAAATTAAGCCCCCACCCACACCACCCACCACACACGCGACGCCTTCTGGCACCCCTGACCTCAGCGCAATTAACGCTAACGTTTTAGGACCCCGGCTTAACTAGTACATCACTTGCCCGCTTGGGGCTGCTGCGAGCACTGTGCCTGTGGGATCAGTGCTTCCCCGAGGAATCCAGAGTCCAGAGCCCAGGTGCCAGAGCCCCGAGCCCCGAGCCCCGAGCACAAAGTGCCTAGAGCCCAAAGCCCAGTTCAGTGGCCTTGCGCTTTTTGTTGTTTTTGTTGTACAACTAGTTTATTCATTGAATAAAAAGTCTTTTGTCAGCGCTATGGCACTGGTCTTCCAATACAGTTATTTACGATATTATATATATATATGAAGTCAGCTTAAGCCGAGATTTCACTAAAATAAGTAACAACACAGTGCGACATGCGACATGCGCTATGCGAGATGTGACATACAATATATTCTGGTGAATTTTGACATTAATACAAAAAGCATAATAATCTTTTCTTAAATTAGCTAAAATAATTCTTTGGTGGGAGATTACAAATTAAAATCAGGAAATCGGGAGGTATATTGTAGGGAGAACATCGCGCCAAATTTGGGGAGTCTTGGTACCTCTGCAGCTGCTTACATAATGGTAAAACGAACTCGGCGCGAAGGTGAAAGCGATGCCTTCTGGGATGTAAGGGTTTCCGCCTTTTTTTCTCCTCCAAAAGACCAGACGCTTAGGCAATGTTAGCGATGAGGATTGAGACGCGCAACATGTAGGGTTCCTACACTTCGGTTGAACATACTTCCAGAACTTTCAACTTTCTTAAGCCATCATTTTCCAATACTTTTCCATAGGCCATAATTCATGAGCCATGAACCATGAACCATGAACCATGGGCCATGAACCATAATTCAAGAACGACGAGCCATGAACTATGAGCCATAGGCTGTGAACCATGAATCCATGCTTCATGAATGAGAAGTCATGAACCATAAGCCATGAACCATGAGATGTAAGCCTTGAACTATGAACCATGAGCCATGAACCTATGCCATGAAACATAAGCCATGAACCATGAGCCATGAACCATGAGTAGTACTTTCAAACTTAGTTAGTTCTGTAAAAATACACTACCGGTTCTTTTAAACTTTGAGCAAAAGATTGTGCATGTAATATGATATCTGAAATATGAAATGAACAAACCATCAGGCCATTGTCATTCAAGCATGATTTTCTATAACTTTCCCGATTTTCAAGTACTGGCAAGATCTCGGAAAGGTTATTTTGAATTTAGAAAATTCTCCAGGTTCATCAAAACCTCGCCGAATTTTGAATAACGCTATTGGTTCCTAATGGTCAAAGTGTGAAGGTGCTTGATGTTTGTTGTCTGGGTAAGTGAGTGAGTACCTTAACCAATCTCCCCCCCCCACTCTCTCTCTCTCTCCACCCCCCCCCCCCCCCCACCCCACCACACATACCTCTTAAACTGGTCTCCATCACTACTTGAAAACCCCATTCAATTCCGAGAAGGATGGGACAGGAATGGCACCCACATTAAAGTTGCATAGTCCGATGGTTTTGAGTTTCAGTATTTTTTCTGCGATAAATATATTAAATTGATTCTTACAATCTACCTTACTTAAGTTTGAAGTAACTTTTATTTTAAATGGCTAACTTTTAAGATATCTAAAGTGCAAACATGCTCAATTAATTTTGGCAAGCACACCAAAAACTCTGACTGCATAGACTTCAGCAAGAACATGTTCTATTAAATTGACTCAGTATGTCTTTCTATGTGACAACAAATGCTTAATAACTGCATCAGTCTCTAACTTTAAGTTAGATATGTAGACTCAACTCTAGGTGAGTGTTTTGGTTTTGAAAATTTGATGGTTCATCGGACTATGCGGCTTTAAATTAAGCCCCCACCCACACCACCCACCACACATGCGATGCCTTCTGGCACCCCTGACCTCGGCGCAATTAACGCTAACGTTTTAGGACCCCGGCTTAACTAGTACATCACTTGCCCACTTGGGGCTGCTGCGAGCACTGTGCCTGTGGGATCAGTGCTTCCCCGAGGAATCCAGAGTCCAGAGCCCAGATGCCAGAGCCCCGAGCCCCGAGCCCCGAGCACAAAGCGCCTAGAGCCCAAAGCCCAGTTCAGTGGCCTCGCGCTTTTTGTTGTTTTTGTTGTACATATAGTTTATTCATTGAATAAAAAGTCTTCTGTCAGCACTGTGGCACTGGTCTTCCAATACAGTTATTTACGATATTATATATATATATGAAGTCAGCTTAAGCCGAGATTCCACTAACATAAGTAACAACACAGTGCGACATGCAACATGCGGTATGCGAGATGTGACATACAATATCCGTGATGCGATATGCGAAGTGCGTGATGTGATATGTGAGATGCGATTTGTGTGAAGCGATATGCGAGGTGCGATATGCGTAATGCGATGTGAAGTGCGTGATGCGATATGTCAGATGTCAGATGCAATATGCAATTTGTGTGATGTGATATGCGATGTGCATGATGTGATATGCGATTTGTGTGATGCGATATGCGTGATGCGATATGCGATGTGCGTGATGCGATTTGCGTGATGCGATATGCAATATGCGATATACCTGATGTGATATGCGATGTGCATGATGTGATATGCGATATGCGTGATGCGATATGTGATGTGCGTGATGCGATATGGGACGGGCAAGATGCGACGTATGTAAATTGCAATGCATAAGCGACGCACATTTGTAAGATTCCACCGATGTAATATATATATTCTATATGTTTGTTGTGGTTTTACGTCCCAGCAACATCTAAGGTCATACAACTTCACCAAACCCACCAACTATATCCAAAGGAATATGCAATGGAATCTCGGCTTCACACTCTCCGCGCCGAGTCCGCTTGGAGCAGTGAGTGCACCCCACACCCCTACCCCACCCCCAACCCCACCTGACCCCGCCCCTCTCGCTCGTTCCCGCTGATCTAGAGGGCGTGTGTACTATTTAAAACGGCATGGCGAGGGGCCCAGTCGGTTATGCCCTAAACTCCCGCTAGGGGTGATAAAGCGCTGGAAGGTGACAGCAGCAGCAGTCGGCGGTAATCGATTGCATTGTCCTGGCCAATAACTCAGGATTATTCGGGTATCGCCAACAAATGTTCCAACAACCCCCCCCCCCCCCTCCCCCCCACCAACACACACATTCCGGCATGTTGGTGGAATTATCCTACGCCCCTTCAATCACCGGGTACCGTGGCCGAATCGGTAGAGCGCGGACCTCGCGTGCGGGAGATCGGGAGTTCGGTTTTTGGTCGAGTCAAATCAATGACTTACAAAAGTTATAATTGTTGCTTCCTAGCCTGGCACTCGGGCAAGGACTGGTTAGCTCAGTGTCAGGATAATGTGACTGAGTGGGATATTGGGTCATGGTGTCGGTGGCCTGATTTCCCAGTGGGGCAGCACTATAAAGTTTCCACCAGTGTGCACTGCCACAAGTCAGTACCCATCCTGATGACCTTCAATGTTGCCAGGACGTAAAACTCTAACAACCAATCGCCCTTCAATCAAGATTTAATCGGCTTTTCGCTGACTAGGGTCTGTCCTTTTAATTTCCTTACTCGCAGTGTAGTAGCCACGTTCTATTCAAAGAACCTTAATCCAAGCTTCCTGTGTTCCATTGGGCGTTTCCTCTCACACACTCACACCTCACCCACCCTCGCCGGAGTGGCTGAATCGCTTGTTTGTTGTTGTTTTACGTCCTAGCAACATATAAGGTCATATCAGGATGGGTAGCTGAATCGGTTAGGAGCACACATTTTCTGTGTGGAAGGTCGCGCGAGTGTTGAAAACCCGGCCGAGTCAAACCGCTGACATACAAAATTTATGCTTGTCGCTACCTAGCCTGGTGCTCAGCATTGCTAGGTCAGGACAATGATTGGTTAGCTCAGTGTCAGGACAATGTGACTGAGTTCGGTAGCACTCTAAAGTCGTCATGAGTGCACGCTGTCACAAGTCGGTACCCGTGCTGATATGACCTTAGATGTTGCCAGGACGTAAACCTCCAACAACCAACCAACGCCATGAGTGCGCGCTGTCACAAGTTGGTACCCGTCCTCATATAACCATATGTAAAATATTCCGATAAAACACATTGGTGGAGAATGCAAATGGTCTATAATGGAATGCAAATGGTCTATTAACGCAAATGGTCTATTAACGTAAATGGTATATAGTGCCAGGTGCATGAATGTATTTATGTAGTTGCTGGTGATCCTTTACTTATGGTCAATAGTGATTGTGTATTAGGTAGATAGTGTGAAGGAGGCACTAGTGATAGCGTGTAAGAGGCCTCATGAGCTCAGGAGCTCTACTCACTACCCCCTCCCCCCCAACTATTAGTCATGGATCACCACACACACAGCTCAGGCAGGTGGTGACCAAGCATGGTGGTGGTGGGAAGATCACAGTAGCCATGGTGACCCAGGAATGCTTACTATTCATTGGTGGAACTGTAGATGCTTGATTCCTATTGGAGAACACGGTCAGGTGGTATGCCATACCAGATCCATGTACCACTATATATAATAAACCTGAGGGCATTGTCTCTCTCTACTTTCATTCCTTATACTCTTCCTTTCTCTTCTTGCCTGTATTGATTTCATTATAGCCTGCCTACACAAACCACAGATGCCAGCTGAGGACTTTACACATATATGTTGCTAGGACGCAAAACCCCAACAAGCAAACTCACACGCCATCACTCCCTTAACCCCGTCAACCCCATTACCCCCCCTCCCCCACCACCACCAGCCCCCAACCCCAGCCCCCCCTGACACCTCACCCCATACTCAAGTTGCAATCACCATTCCACCCGATCAACGCGCTGACACTAGCACTGAAAGGAGGGCGGATCAAGACAGGAAAGGTCTGGTGAAGGAGGGCGTGGGCAGGGAGGGCCAGGGGGTGGGGTTCGTGTGAGGGAGGGGAGGACGGAGGAAGGTGTGGGAGGGACATTTCTTCAACATCAACACAGAAATGGACGGGCCACGGTCATACTTCCAACCCAAACTGAAATACAAAATGGCTAAGCAATCAAGACGACCATCCCACCTAGTTGCAGTCCTGAAGGGGCCGGGTGTGTTCTAGCACACTGGTGCACTATCTAAGGACACGTCTTGGGTGAAAGGATGCTGTAACAAATCATAATGGGACGGGATCCTCTCCTGCAGCCCTGTATGTCATCCAGGTAGATGTACATAGTAGGCTAAGATATCATATACAGGTCAGACAAAACTCTGGAAAAATACAAAAAAATAACATAGAGACTACTAACACGAAAAGCTGTAAAAGGCTGTCCCGAGCAGGAAAAGGTAAATACTCTGGGGTGCGGGACCAGACCAAACCAGTATCACAGCTGTCCAGCATTGAAATCAAGCACCCTCGCGGGAGCTTATACATTATGGACAGTCAATAAATCAAATAAAAAAAGGTACAACACGTGGTGTTGTTCTGAGTTTCTGCCACCTCTTTTTGTTTTAGATGAATATCATAGCACTTTAATCTACTTTTCTTTAGTTTGAAGTAAAGTTATGTAAGTTATAATAAGAATTATGCGCATATTACTACTAACCATCCCCTCTATAGTAGGAACTGGACCAGACTAAATAGAGTATGGGAACTAATGAAACACGAAAAATGCAGCAGCAGTGTTTAAGAAAATATAAAAATATAAAGTAACCTAGAAAAGCTGATGATGTTTAAATGGATTAACACAAAGTATAGTAAAAGCTGGATTTTGGACTGTTTGCAATCTACAAACAGTTACAACCCACACACAAGAAGCAAGGAAACCAAAATTATTACTAAGACAAAATTCTAAAGATTTAAATAAAATTGGATTAGTGCTGCGCAGCAGGGAAAAGATGTGTTAACACATTTATCTGTGATGAGCACAGTAAATAAATTCATCACAATTTTGTTGTTGTTGTTGTTGTTGTAAAATGGCTCCACCTCGCCACCCTGCACCTCACCACACCCTCACGCACACCTCAACCATGGTAACGTCACACTTTACACCCCCAATCCACCACAGAAATAAAACATTCATCGCAGCTGTACTGAAATGACTTCCAGGCTAAAATTACGTGCATCGAAATGACGCGAGCGATCATAATAATAACCATATTTTATGGTAAATAAAATTCTAATTCGAAATAAAGACATAACTGATGGATTTCTTTTTGCTTCCACTCTCAGTGAATTAAACAGATTGATGGCTCACTCAATGTGAAACATTAAACAGAATGAGTGTTCTGTCTATAGGCAGTTTGGTTGCTACACTGAAGGTAAAGGTGAAAGATTATGGATCCATCACTGAAATTGTGCATCTTCAGGATTTGCAATCACCTGATTCCAGCCTTGGGTGCACAGACTGGGAATGGTTTTTTGAGCAAAAAGAGACAGATTATTAAAGTTGCATAGTCGGATAAAAGTGTCGCAGGATTTTAACCCAAACCTCTTGCATTCCTGGTTAATGTGCTAACCATTACACCACCTTGGCTTCCTGATGTCATCACCCTCTCCATGCCTACCTGTCTATGCGACTCCTTGCCTGACGGGTCAGTGCAGACTAGGCCTACTACAAAAACATTACATTTTCAAAAGCAAAACACTTATCTAGATGTGAACCTACACATCCACTTTACATGTAAATACTGGTGCACTTATTAAGCATTTCTTGCTGCATAGAAGGGCATACTACGACATTTGTTACTGGTGAAACCTATGGGGTCAGAGTTTTGACAAGTACGCCAAAATTAGTGTTGCATGTTTACACTTCAAATATCTACCAAATTAGTCATTACAATGCTAAGTTACTTCAAACTAAAGTAAAGTAGATTATAAAGATCAACATCATATATTTATCCCAGAAAATGACAGAAACTGAAAACCATCAGACTATGCAACTTTGAACTGCAGTATATTAGTAGTAATTGGATGGGATGGCCGAGTCGGCATATCGCTCCCTTTCCACGCGAGAGGTATGAGGATGACTCCCCAGTCGCGTCTAAAGGATGAGTTACAAAATTGATACATTTCATTACCTCACCTGGTGCTCAACATTGGGTGAAATGAGCGGGTGGCGCTCATTTGCTGTCATTGCTGCGGGTGCAGATGACAGGTAAGCAGGCCCTCACACCTGCCAATCACACCAACAAGCCACCCCACTGGCCAAACCTATAACCCCAACAGCCAATCAAAAACCACCCTCAACAAGACCCCCCCCCCCCCAGCCTCGCACCAGCGAGTCTCCTACTCCTAACTCGGACATGGACCACCATCAGAGCAACACCTCTTCTCACCTCTTGATGATATAAAATGTACTGTGATTATTACTGAACTGTATTGTGATATGTACTGTGCTCTATTAAATTCATATTGTTACATAACTTCACTTGTATGTCGGGCGTTGTTACCGGTTACTCTCAGCTGCATTGAGTAGAGCTGGGCAAGACAGCCGGAGACCCTGCCTGTCATGAAAATAGAGTTTTGTTATTCCCAATTCTGCGTCCTACTGCAATTTTAACCAAAACTCCAACAATAATAATACAACAACAATAACAACAGTAACAACTAACAACAGTAACCACAGTAAAAGCAGTAACAACAGTAACAACAGTAACGACATTAACAACAATAACAACGGCAACAACAGTAACCACAGTGACAACAGTAACATCATTAACAACAATAACAACGGTAACAACATTAACAACATTAACAACAGTAACAACAGGAACACCAGTAACAACATTAACAACCGTAACAACAGTAACAACAGTAACAACGGTAACAACAATAACACCATTAACAACAGTAACACCATGAACACCATTAACAACAGTAACAACATCAACAACAACAGCTACAACAACAACAGTAATAACAGCAACAACAGCTACAACAGCAACAACAGTAACAACAGTTACAACAGCATCAACAGCACCAACAGCACCAACAGCAACAACAGTAACACCAGTAATAACAGTAACAGCAATGGCAACAATGACTACAATAACAACAATAAAACCAACAATACCAACAACAACAATAATAACAACAACAATAACAACAATAATAGGTAATAGATCATAGATAACAGTGGACCCATCTCCTCTCTTATCCATGATCTACTAACTATTATTGGTTTTTCATCATAAAACACACATAAAACAAAACAATAATAGTTAATACATATAGACAGTAAATAACAGGGAACCCATCTTCCCCTCTCCACCTCCCTCCTTCCCCCTACTCCCCCCACCCTCCACCCCCACCCACAGTGTATGCCGGGCCACCTGCTGTCAAATAAACTTGATTTAGTTCTTCCGCCCAG
This sequence comes from Branchipolynoe longqiensis, assembly GCA_030323885.1. NCBI lineage: Eukaryota > Metazoa > Annelida > Polychaeta > Phyllodocida > Polynoidae > Branchipolynoe > Branchipolynoe longqiensis. Next base: position 36,455,157 of record CM059192.1, on the reverse strand, counting down.
TATGTGGTGAATGGGGCGTCAAGTGAATACACACAAAAGTAAGAATGATTACAGAGCGAAACAAACCATATTCCAGTAAGGCAATAACCGCCGCCCTTTTTGTCTAAGCAAATGAATAAATGAATAAATGACGATCAGAATTAGCACCAAAGTTATCTGCAAGAGTCACAGGGCCTTTGTTTCATTTTTAACGGCCCTTCTCCGGTGATTCATGGATGCTTTGTATGGGATTTGCGGATTGTTCCCACGTTTCTTCCAACCGCTGCACAATTGTGTGGTGTGTAGTATACTATGTGAATATACACTATAAACTATTCTCTGCTAGCTAGTCTCACTGCTGTATTATACCCGGCGTGGTGGCCGAATCGGTAGCGCAGGCCCCCCGTGCGGGAGATCAATTCCCGGTCGAGACAAACTAATGACTTATCAAATTTATACTTGTCGGTTTCTAGCTTGGCTCTCTGTATTAATGGGATAGGGCAAGGACTGGTTTTCTCAGCATCAGGATATTGTGACTGATTGGGATATCGGCTCATGGTGCTGGGGGGCCTGATTTCCAAATGGGGCAGCACTATAAAGTCACCATGAATGTGCACTGTCACAAATCGGTACCCGTTCTGATATGACCTTAGATGTTGCCAGGATGTACACCTCCAACAACCAACCACTGTTGTATTATGCATGGATTTCCTCAGTGATGCTCTAGTTCTACACCCTACCACCGCAGAGCCACCTGCGCTTCAATTAAACACCTCAACATTTTTAGTAAACATCTTTATTCATTTGAATACAGCATTTTTTCAGCGTTGTTGCATTGGTTTCCCACCATGTACAATGGTACAATGGTATGCGGGTAATGTAGTACCTCGGATACCTTAGGTGCTAAAATACCTCAGGGAGTTTGATGTCCCTGCCTTGCAAAGTTCTAAACCACTGCCTTGTGGGACACGTTCTGGTTCTTGATAGAATGAAAGGCTAAGGGAGCAAACCCTAACAGAAAATCATGTTATCGTGGCAGCATTAAGAGCGGTGATGAATGGAACTCCCAACATCTCCCGACCAGCCACTGCAGGGACAAATAGCTTGCGCCTGTCTTGACATGTTCTTGCCAGTTTGAGACCTCTATTTGCTCCCTGAGAGAGTGCCGCTAGTAACTTGCAAAAGCCAGCAGCACTTCAACACTCTGCAAGCAGCTTTTATGAAATGTACAACCACACAAAGCGGCGGTTAAGTAATGAAAGTAGTATTTGTCACATTGCGACTGACAGCATCATGATGATGATGACAACGTCATATATTTAGACTATCTAAACACACTATGGAATAAGACCCCCTCCACACCCCCAGCCTGGGGGAGCGGGGGAGGCAGTATACTACAGAGCTTATTACATGCGATAAATGGTTTATCACTCCATATATATATGTACGCCTTGGCCTATATAACTAAGCGTTAAACCAGCAAGTGTGGTTGCCAAACCCCGGAAATAAACCAAGTGAGTTGTGCCCAGGGAAAGAACCCAAGCACTACTTACTTCAGAGGGCATTGCGAGTGGAAGAAGCCACATGGGAAGCCACATATAGAGCCATCAGCCAAGTGCAGCATAATGATGCATGCTAACCCTTTCAACGCGCCACCTACCGAGAGAACACTGCACTAACTGGTCACTAACTCACAACTGCAGATACGAGTGTGAGTAGGGAGATGTCCTTAATGCTGAAATTTTAAATAGGGAAAAATAGCGTGGTCAGAACCAGGAGGGTGTGGGATGGGGTTAGCCTCCTCCCACAGGAGGTCTAGGGGTTCCCCTTTAAAAATTGTGAGGAAAAAATTATTTTAAATAATACATTCTGGTGAATTTTGACATTAATAAAAAAAGCATAATAATCTTTTCTTAAATTAGCTAAAATAATTCTTTGGTGGGAGATTACAAATTAAAATCAGGAAATCGGGAGGTTGGGGTTATTTTGCTATATTGTAGGGAGAACATCGCGCCAAATTTGGGGAGTCTTGGTACCTCTGCAGCTGATTACATAATGGTAAAACGAACTCGGCGCGAAGGTGAAAGCGATGCCTTCTGGGATGTAAGGGTTTCCGCTTTTTTTCTCCTCCAAAAGACCAGACGCTTAGGCAATGTTAGCGATGAGGATTGAGACGCGCAACATGTAGGGTTCCTGCACTTCGGTTGAACATAATTCCATAACTTTCAAGTTTCTTAAGCCACCATTTTCCAATACTTTTCCAGAGGCCATAATTCATGAGCAATGAACCATGAACCATGAATCATAAACCATGGGCCATGAACCATAATTCAAGAACCATGAGCCATGAACTATGAGCCATAGGCTGTGAACCATGAACCCACGCTTCATGAATGAGAAGTCATGAACCATAAGCCATGAACCATGAGATGTAAGCTATGCCATGAAACATAAGCCATGAACCATGAGTAGTACTTTCAAACTTAGTTAGTTCTGTAAAAATACAATACCGGTTCGTTTAAACTTTGAGCAAAAGATTGTGCATGTAATATGATATTTGAAATATGAAATGAACAAACCCTCAGGCCATTGTCATTCAAGCATGATTTTCTATAACTTTCCCGATTTTCAAGTACTGTCAAGATCTCGGAAAGGTTATTTTGAATTTCGAAAATTCTCCAGGTTTATCAAAACCCCGCCGAATTTTGAATAACGCTATTGGTTCCTGATGGTCATAGTGTGAAACTGCTTGATGTTTGTTGTTGTTTTATGTCCTAGCAACATCTAAGCTCATATCAGGATGGGTACTGACATGTGACAATGTGCAGTCATGGCAACTTTATAGTGTTACCCCACTGGGAGACCAGGCCACTGGCACCATGTCCCGATATCCCACACAGCCACATTATCCGGACACTGTGCTAAGTAGTCCTTGTCCTATCCTATTAATGCTGAGCACCAGGCTAGGTAGCGCCAAGTATAAATTTGTATAAGTCATTCGTTTGACTCGGCTGGGATTCGAACCGGAAGCCTGTGCTCTACCGATTCGGCCATCGCGTCCAGTTGAAACTGCTTGAAAATCACACGTAAAAATGTTATATTTGATATACTTACATTGGCTACATTATATTTGATATACTTACATTTGGCTACATTATATTTGATATACTTACATTGGTTACATTATATTTGATATACTTACATTGGCTACATTATATTTGATATACCTACATTGGTTACATTATATTTGATATACTTACATTGGTTACATTATATTTGATATACTTACATTGGTTACATTATATTTTATATACTTACATTGGTTACATTATATTTGATATACTTACATTGGCTAAATTATATTTGATATAGTTACATTGGTTACATTATATTTGATATACTTACATTGGTTACATTATATTTGATATACTTACATTGGTTACATTATATTTGATATACTTACATTGGTTACATTATATTTGATATACTTACATTGGCTACATTATATTTGATATACTTACATTGGCTACATTATATTTGATATACTTACATTGGCTACATTATATTTGATATACTTACATTGTCTACATCATATTTGATATACTTACATTGGTTACATTATATTTGATATACTTACATTGGCTATATTATATTTGATATACTTACATTGGCTACATTTTGTTTTTTATCCTTTTGGCAGAATTGTCAAACAGGAGGAAGCCATTTATTTTCAAGCCCTGCCAATCTGCATAACTTGCTAGCCCTCCCCACGATTCACCCTAACCCGTTCTGACACCTCTTACTTCTTGCACACTACAACTGCTTCACCTCAGAGCACCCATAATTCCTTACCGTTGGTTTCGTTGTCTGCCTCCGAAATGACATCATACTGCATGCGTGAAATATGGGCAGGGGGCGGGAGGGGGGGAGGGGAAAGGCGGGAAGAGGGGGGGCGGAGGGTTGGGACAGGGTGGGGAAGGTTGGGGGAGGGTGAGGAGAGGAGAGGTGGGGGAGAGAGAGCGTGGGGAGAGGTTGGGAGAGGGTGGGGAGAGTTGGGGGAGAGGTTGGGGGAGGGTTGAGGGGGGATGTGGGGAGAGGGTGGGAGATTGAAGTGGAGAGGGGGAGGTGAGAAGAGAGAGGGGGAGTGTGTGGAGATAGCGGAGGGTGGGAGGAGGGGGAGAGGGGAGATGGCGGAGGGTGGGGAGAGGGTGGAGGGTGAGGAGAGGGTGGGGGGATGAGGATAGGGTGGAAGGTGAGAAGGGGAGAGGGGGAGGATGGGGAGATAGCCGAGGGTGGGAGGAGGGGGAGGGTGGGGAGATGGCGGAGGGTGGGAGGAAGGGGGAGGTTGAGGAGAGGGTGGGCAGGGTAGGGAGAGGGTGGGGGGTGGGGATGGAGGGGAGACTGGGAGGGTGGGGAGAGGGTGGGCAGAGTGTCGGCGGTGGGGAGAGGGGGGGGGGCATGATTACCAATCGATGAGATCGACCACAGAGGTCAAATCTCATTCAATCTCGTGAGGCTGGTCTTTGCGCCCTAGCTCGGGCTCTTCTGTCCTACCCCCCTCGAAGCTACACCCCTCCCACCTTCCCCCCAACAGCCCCTCCCCCTATCCGTCATCCAGGTGACATGTACATAGGCCTACATACATCACTCACTTTCTATACAAGCCTGCAGCACCAACATCAACAACCTCTGCTTAAATGTGCATAATCCGATGCTTTGAAAGAAATGGTGCTGGCATTTTTTTGATAGAATATATTTATCTAAAAAGTATATTATTTAAGACAGTAATACTGACAATTCATATGTTCACATAAATAAAAACATTTACCCCCCCCCCCAAAATAGTGCTTTTTTTTGTAAATTTGTTTACTCATCTGAATATATAATTTGTCAGTGTTAGTGTTTTAGATCAATATACTGTTTTAGATTAATATAATAGGTCGATCATTATGTTCTACTTTATTTTACTTTGAACTAACCATATATATTTTTTAAAGGGACAACTTTGGAGATATTATATCTGAAGTGATAAACATGCCAAATTGATGTCGGTGTTACACATCATATGCTTCAGCAGTAACCGATTTCTATTAAACTGACTCAGCCTTCTAATATACATATTTACTAAGTGCATCGGTATCTAAGCTGCATATGTTGGATTGAATGTAGGTGAGTGGTTTGAGCTTAAAAATGTTGATGCCTACATCAGTTTATGCGAATCGGTAGAGTGCAAGCCTCCGATGCTGGAGAATGGGAGTTCGATTCCCGGTCGAGTCAAACCAATGACTTACCAAATTTACACTTGTTGCTTCCTAGCCTTGCGCTCAGGATTACTAGGATAGAGCAAGGACTGGTTAGCTCAGTGTCAGGATAATATGACTGAGTGGGATATCAGGTCATGGTGCTGGCTGCTTGATTTCCCAGTGGGGCAGCACGAGAAAGTCACCATCAGTGTGCAGTATCACAAGTCGGTACGGTTCCTGATATGACCTTAGATGTTGCCAGGACGTAAAACTCCAACAACCAACCAACTAAATGAACCAGTATCTAAGTTGGAGACAGAGGATCAAATGTAGGCGAGCGCTTTCACTGCTTCAGTTTATAAATGCCGCTGCCTACATCGGGTTATGCGGCTTTAATGAGCTGATTATCCTGTCACAAAGCCACACAGTCACTGCCGACTAGCCGGCAACCAGCGCCGATTGCTCCGCCTGCTGGTGTGTTCGCTGGTCCGGGCTTTATGCGCTTATTATGTATGTGATCAGTGCCTGATTGAGACAAATCGCCGGGTACCAGCGACCGCGTTTCCTCCCACCAACAACCCCCCCCTCCCTCCCTCTCCTCCCTCCCCCCCCCCACACACAATGGCCGCCCAGACTTTCCATCACGTCTCTTGCCCTCTCTTGCTCTCTCGTTTTATCTCGTTCTCTTTCACTCTCTCTCGCTCCCTCTCGCCTTCTCTCTCGCCCTCTCCCCCACTCCCGCCCCCACTCTCTCGCTCCCACTCTCTCACTCTCCCATTTTATCTCGTTCTCTCTCGCTCCCTCTCGCCCCCCCCCCTCTCTCACTCTCTCGTTTGTTCTCGTTCTCTCTCACCCTCACTCTCTCGCCCCCACTCTCTCAGGCTCTTTTGCTCTCTCTCTCTCGCCCTCTCTCGCTCTTTCTCGCTCTCTCGTTTTATCTCGTTCTCTCGCTCTCTCTCGCTCCCCTCTCTCTCGCCCTCACTCTCTCGCCCCCTCTCTTGCCCCCTCTCTCTCGCCCCCTCTCTCTCGCCCTCACTCTCTCGCTCTCTCGTTTTATCTCGTTTTCTCTCGCTCGATCCGAGACACGAAGAATAAAGTAATTCATGGCACCAATTCACGGCAATAGTTTACAGATACCAGACGGGATGGTCCGTTGTGTTGAGCGTCTGCTTGCCATGTAAAATGTCGTGGCATTCAAACCTCCAAGCTCAAACCTCGGCCAAGTTAAAGCAATGGCATTAATAGGATAGGGCAATGACTGATTAACTCAGAGTCAGGATAATGTGATTCAGTGAGATATCGGGTTGTGGTGCCGCCGGCCTGATTTCCCAGTCGGGCAGCGCTGTAAATTCGCCATGAGTGTGCACTGTCACAAGTGTCACCTTAGATGCTGACAGGACGTAAAACTCCAACAACCAACCAATCTACCGAGACGAGTCAGGCGTGCGCAAACACATGTATAGAAGCGGAAGCACACACAGACACACACTAAAAAAACACCACTCATTGATCGGGTTAACGTCTTTCTCCGACAGAGGGCGCGGCGGTGAGTGGGCATGAGGGTGGTGGTTGTGGGTGGTGTCGATGGGGTTAGTAAAATGTGTGTTTTGCAACCTGCATGTGTCATTATAGATCGTACAATATCCTATTAGATACTCCGGTTCTGATTTGGTTGGTTGATTGTTGGAGTTTTACCTCCTAGCAACATCTAAGGTCATATCGGAACGGGTACCGACTTGTTGCAGTACTCAGATATGGCGACTTTATAGTGCTGCCCTACTGGGAGACCAGGCCAGCAGCACCTGCTATCCTACTCAGTCACATTATCCTGACACTGAGTCAACCAGTCCTTGCCCTATCCTAATACTGCAGAGTATATGGTGAGGAAGCGACAGCTATCAATTTTTAAGTCATCGGTTTGACTCGGCCAGGATCCGAACCAAACGGGAAACGGACGCTCAACTCATTCGGCCATCCGGTTTGGTGTCGCCGGTTCAGATCTTGTCATCCAAGCTAAGTACATGGATGGGTGACCCCGTGGGTTGTTGTTTGTTGTTGTTTTACGTCCTAGCAACATCTAAGGTCATATCAGGACGGGTACCGACTTGTGACAGTGCGCACTATTGGTGACTTTATAGTGCTGCCCCACTGGAAGACCAGGCCGCCAGCCCCATGACCTGATATCCCACTCAGTCACATTATCCTGACACTGAGCCAACCTGTCCCTTTCCCTATCCTAATAATGCCGAACGCCAGGCTAGGAAGCGACAAGTATCAATTTTTAAGTCATTGGTTTGACTCGACCAGGGTTCGAACCCTCGACCCCATGATCTGTTTGTTTGTTTGTTGTTGTTTTACGTCCTAGCAACATCTAAGGTCATATCAGGATGGGCACCAACTTGTGACAGTGCGCACTCATGGTGACTTTATAGTGCTGTCCCACTGGGAAACCAGGCCGCTGGCACCATGACCTGGTATCCCACTCAGTCACATTATCCTGACACTGAGCACACCAGTCCTTGCCCTATCCTAATAATGCCGAGCGCCTGGCTAGGAAGCGACAAGTATCAATTTTAAAGTCATTGGTTTGACTCGACCAGGACTCGAACCCACGACCCCACGACCCCACGATCTACCAGCACGGGAGACGGACGCTCTAACTCATTCGGCCATCCCTTCTGGTCGACCCTGTGGGAATATCAGATCTAAATGACATCCCGGTGATACAGGCTTATGAATAGCCAACCACATAGGTCATGTATAAGTAATGCTTTATAACCTGCCACTCCCCCAGGAGACAGTCAGACAGTAGTACGGTTGCTTTGATTGTATTAGTTGCTCTCTTGATCCTTATAAAACAATTCTTAGGAGAATAAACCTTTTTATTTATTGGGGTCTTAAATCCAGGCAACATCTAAGGTCAAATCAGGACGGGTAGCAACTTGTGACAGTGTGCCCTTTATGATGGTTTTATAATGCTGTCCCACTAGCTTGTCAGGCTAGCCGGCACCATGACCCAATATCCCACTCAGTCACATTATCCTGACACTGAGCTAACCAGTCCTTGCCCTATCGTAATAATGCCGAGCACCTGGCTAGGTAGTGACAAGTATCAATTTAGTGTAAGTTGTAGCTTTGCGTTAGACAGAATTCGACGTCCCGACCTTTCACATGGGAAAAGCCAGCGCTCGAACAACCGATTTGCCCACCGAGGTCCGGTAGCAGAATAAGTGGTGATTTGCTAGTAGAACTGGCCTTGAGGATTGATGGAGGAGGGAGGAGAGGGTTGAAAGGAGCGCACCCCACACACCCCACACACACCCCCACACACACCACCTCCTCCCACCGTGTCCTGCCGAGTTGGAGCATGTGTTGGCGCTGAAGCTTATTCGGATTGGTTGGTTTTGACTGATTTCCTTAACGCCTCCAAATGTCTCAATAGCACAGCTGCCCGCGCCTAAATCTGCACTCAACACGGCCGTGGTGCTAGAGGAGCCGGCTTTTAGGAGCTGTGTGGCCAAGCGCTGGAAGCCCCTTAGTGGGACATGGGCTAGCGGGAGAAACGAGGAGTAGGAGAGGCTGGGTTTCATTCAGTGTTGGCGATATCGGAACAGTAATATAGATGTTAGTTGGTTGTTGGAGTTTTACGTCCTGGCAACATCTACAGTCATATCAAGGCGGAGTAATATGAATGTGATCTCTGCTTCTTTGTGTGGTTTATTGCAGTAATTGCCCTACAAAATCAATAGGTTAAAGTTTGTTTGTTTGTTGTTTGTTTGTTGTTGTTTTACGTCCTAGCAACATCTAAGGTCATATCAAACAAGGTTAAAGCTTCATAGTCCGGTGAAGCATCACATTTTCAAAATCAAAGCAGTTATCTAGGATTGATTCTATATATCCAACTTAGATGTGGTTGCGCCTATTAAATATTTGTTGCCACATAAAGGGGAGAACACAGAGGTATTGTAATAGAACCTGTTACTGCTAAAGTCAATGGTATCAGAATTTTTCCGTGTTTGCCAAAACTAATTATACATTTTTGCACTTCAAATATATATCTAAAAACTTGGCCATTTAAATTTGTTAAAGTTACTTCAAACTAAAGTAATGTAGATTAAAACAATCAATTTAACATATTTATCTCAGAAAAATTACAGAAACTCAACGCCATTGGACTATACAACGTTAACCACTATAATATACACTCACTACCAACATGACAATTGACATTTACTCTTCTAACGCCACCCAGCAGGCCAGGTCCCAGGGAGCCGTGGTCTTGTAAGGACACGCGTATTCTATGAAGGGCGGCGTATATTGGTCTACTGCATAAGGGGATGAGGGGATGCTGCACAAAGTTTTCTACCAAACATGATGACGAAGCTTGTTAGTCTCTGCCCTGGAAAAAATACTTCATGGCGACTTTATAGTGCTGTCCCACAACATCTAAGGTCATATCAACAGGCAGTTGATATGACCTTAGATGTGGCATATGTGTTATATGCCACAACTAAGGCAGACACAGACACTACCAACATGTAGCTGAATGGGTATTCAAGCAAGCACCTAAACCCTTGGGATGTATATATATAATATATAATATATAACATATATGATATATACCATATATGATATATACCATATATGATATATAATATATATCATATATAACATATATGATATATAACATATATGATATATGACATATATGATAATGATATATAACATGTATGATATAGAACATGTATGATATAGAACAGGTATGATATATAATACAGATAATACATATAACACATATAACACATATAACACATATACCACATATAACACATGTAATACATATAATATGTAAAAAAGAAATGTTAGTTTCATTTAACAACGCCTCTAGAGCACATTGATTTTTATCATCTGCTATTGGATGTCAAGCATATGGTCATTCTGACATATTTCTTTGGAGGAAACCCACTGCCACCACATAGGCTAGCTACTCTTTCAGATAAGCAGCAAGGGGTCTTTTATATGCACTTTCCCACAGACAGGATAGCACATATCACATCATTTGATGAACCAGTTGTGGACCACTGGTTGGAACGAAAAATAGTCCAAACTGCAAATGTGTCCACTGAGCAGGATCGATCGGATGACCCACACCTTCAATGACATAATATGTATGACATATGATATATCATATACGATATGCCCTAATATTGTATATTATATATGTCTGCTAGAAATTGTAGTGTTCTTGCATTGCATCATACATGTTAAGATATTTTCAATCTTATACAATATGATATACATTCAAAGAAGTGTAAATAACGGAAAACTAACACATGTACTGACCAGAAGACCATCTCTCCGACATTGCAAAAAATATATAAAATATTTAGATGGATACATTATTTTGTTAACGAACAACTTTGGTTGGAGCCAGTAAAATGTTATCCATTTATGCACAAAGGGAAACTTCACGAGTACAGATTTTATTTTGATGAATTGAGTATTTCTCATCATTTAAAAAAAAGGCGTATTGTGTTGATGTGCCGCAAATCCAATTAAATCCAACTAAATCAGACAATCATAAAGAATGACGCCGGCCTGCATACCCTGCCTCAGTGCACACAGACAGGGGGTGCGGACTGGTTTCCAATAACGTCACCATAGTGTGCACTTCGCCCGCCGAGTGGCGCCAGGGGTGATTGGGTCGGCGCATTGCAGGCAAGTTCCTCAGACATAATTTTGTTGTTGTTTGTTGTTGTTTTACGTCCTATAGTGCTGCCCCACTAGGAATTGAGGTCGCCGGCACCACGACCCAATATCCCAATCAGTCACATTATCCTGACACTGTGCTAACCAGTCCTTGCCCTATCCTATTAATGGCGAGTGCCAGGCTAGGAAGTGACAAGTATCAATTGTATCAGTCATTGGTTTGACTCGATCGGGAACCGAATTCCCGATCTCGCACACGGGGAGCCCGCGCTCTACCGATTCGGCCACCACGCCCGGTAGGAGTGATTAAGTAGGTCACCAGTAGTTAACACAACAACTATGCACATGTCACACTTGCTTAGCTTGGCGTTTCGCAAATCCCACTTTACAACTGTCATGGGGGTGATGAAAATGGGAAATATTGTGCCTAGAGCGGGACTCGAACCCACATCTCTTTGCATTCTGGGCCAGTGTGCTAACCATTACAACACCTAGGCTCCCTGATATCACCATACTACCCATGCCTACCTGTCTATGTGGATCCTTGCCTGAGAGGTCAGTGCAGACCATTACACTTGTCCCCCTGGAATTGTAAGTCTTTTAATGCTTACAATTACATAGATACAGGCAATTCAACGCACTCACATACACAGGGTAGGTTCAACAACCATACAGCGCGTAGCTTGTACATGATCCTGGTCACGGCAACCAGTGTCATGGGGGTGATGAAAATGGGAAATATTGTGCCTAGAGTGGGACTCGAACCCACATCTCTTTGCATTCCATGCCAGTGTGCTAACCATTACACCACCTAGGCTCCCTGATATCACCATACTACCCATGCCTACCTGTCTATGTGGCTCCTTGCCTGAGAGGTCAGTGCAGACCACTACACAACTATGTTCAGTTTGTTTGAACGAAGGGAACTGGATGCGGTGGACAAATCGGTAGGAACGCAGATTTCCCATGTCGAAGGCTCGGGATTTCAAATTCCTGCCGAATCAACCCAATGACTTATGAAATTGATACTTGTCACCACCTCGCCTCGCATTTGGCATTTCTAGGATATGCCAAGGACTGGTTAGCACAGCATAACGATAATGTGACTGTGTGGGATATTGGGTCATGGTGCTGGTGGCTTGGTCTACCAGTGGGACAGCAATATAAAGTCACCATGAGTATGAGGTGTCACAAATCGGAACCCATACTGATATGATCTTAGATGTTCCCAGAGCGCAAAACTCCATCAAACAAAAACAAACATGGTGCCAGTGCCCTGGTATCCCAGTGGGACAGCACTATAACTTTGAAATATCAAAATCTGCCGGACTGAGTGCGCAGTGTCACAAGTCGGTGCCTATCCAGCTATGACCTTAGAGGTTGTCAGGACGCAAAACTCCACCAAAACAAGCAAATCCCCTCTGCCACCTTTCCATGACATACGTTGTGTACAACCTCTAAAGACCGGCGAAATTTGGAGAGACGGGGACCAGTCTAGAAGAAAATCGAAGTCGGCTGGCGATGCTGCTAGGGGCGCCCTCCAGTGAATGCAATTGACACGATTGACCCATATGCCCTCCCGTACACAGACCTACAATGACAGTCTACAGGCGCTTTGGGTAGGCCCTATCACTAAGGCCTGATCCGCAAAGGATGGAGACAGCAGCCGGAGTGGAGGAGAATAAGCATTGCAATAACATTATGTTCAATGCAGCAACGAAGAGCCTACAAGTCCTAGAACTAGAAGATAGTGCGAAGTGAAGTGTCAGGTAGATAATTGAAAACACATGACTTTGGAGATATTGACATTCAGTCTTCTTTTGACGTATTACCAGAGATGTTGTTTTGAGTAATTTAATGTTTGAGGTTCACAGTTGTGTAACCCTAGAATCTTAAGAATAAGGTGAATGGGTGGGACGGTAAATCTAGTGAGCCTGTCATATACATCTTGTTGATTCAGAAGCTAAGGATGAAGGTATTCAAATACTGGTTACAATGTTAATATGAGCCTGTCTCAAAAGGTGATAACTCTTCTCTTTTTTTTGTCCATTGTAACGATTGACACAAAACAGCACAGAAACAGTTACACTAAAAGCAGAAGGACATTTGCTTCAAATATATATGTATTCTATTGGGATTGGTCGTAATGCGAAGCATTTCGTTTGATGCGAGGGGAGGGAGAGCGACTCACCCGGCCCTGAGCGACTCACCCCCCCCTCCTGCCACTGCTCACTTCCCCCCGCCCCTGAGCGACTCACCCCCGCTGCTCACCTCCCCCCGGCCCTGAGCGACTCACCCCCTCCTGCCTCTGCTCACTTCCCCCCTTATAAGGCCGCCCGCCGACCTCCCTCAGGCACTCAGCCTCCAGCCGCCTTCCAGCTCTCTGCCCCTTTTCTTCTCTTTTCCTGTTTGGCCTACGCCTCGGACCGCTGACACACACCAGCTCCAACTACAAGCATGCCTCAGGGGAAAGGATGCGGTCGGAAGGGCTCTCGGGCCGCCCCCCGCACTCCGGGGCCTTCTACCTCGCCCGGGAGGGACGAGTCACCGGCGTCCGTCTCGGTCTCCCCCCCGGCGCCCTCGGACCGTTCCTTGGGCTCCGAGATCTCCTCAGTGCTGGAAGCCATCCAGCGGATGCAACTGGAGCATCGGCAGGCCAATGACGAGCACCGGCAGGCCAACGCCGAGCACCGGCAGGCCACTGCCGACCTCCACGCCCGGATCGACCACATCAGCGCCAACGGGACCCAGAGGCGCCCCCGCCGGCCCCGGAGCACCGGGCCGCGCCCACGCCTCGGGCACCTGCCACCGCCGCGGCCCGGCCCCCGCCGCCGCCGCAGGCGGCCCTCCCCGGGGCCACACACCCGGAGTACGGGAGGTACCGCCACCTCCTGCCCCAAGTACAGCCCCTCGCGTCGCCGGCCTACCAGGAGGAGGAGACCCGGCACAACCCCGCCTCTACGGCCGACGCCGTCAGGGAAATCCTGGCATCCGCCGAGGCACGACACTCAACCAGACGCCAAGGTATTCCATCTAATTATATCTTCCCCTCCGATCTGGTGAGGCGAGGTCCCGAGAGGAAGCCGGTGAAGAGGGGGGAGGCGACCAAGGATGAATATGCCCTCGCCCTCCTCATCCTCATCGACCACCTGGATTTCCCCGCCCACTCCGCCCCGGGACTCCACCACCATATCTTAGCTATCTGCCGTGACAACCTCATATACCCTTGGGCGACCGTCCGCCACTATTCTGAGGCGGTCTTCACCGCGATCGCGGACGGCACCCTCCCCCCACGGTTGGCATGACCCAGTAGCTATAAACCTCCTCAGATTGGAGTCCCTCGCCATGCCCCCCCAGTCCACCACCAGCCAACCCCGCTCCGCCGACCCTGCAAGGCCCCTCCCCCAGTCCCGCGCTCACACCGACACACGCGTGGCCTACAGCAAGGATACCCACGGCCCACTGTGTTATGCCTGGAACCGGGACCCCAACTCCTGCACCCACGCAGCCCCGGGGGAGGTCCACGGCCAGGGGGCGTCCAAACAGCTCCACGCATGCGCATACTGCGCCAATGTGCGGAAGGTATTAACCAGGCACAGTGAGGACGCCTGTCTGGCCAAGCGCGCCCGGGCAGCGGCTCCCGCCTCGCCGGATTTTTAGGGAGCCGGCACCTCCAGCCCGGCACGGAGGCCCCAGACCGGCCCACCCACCCTATTAAAGCCGCCCACCACATGGCTACCAGCCCTCCGGACACTACCGCCCAGCTGCCCGAGGCGCGGCCTGCCTGCCGCCTCGGCACCGCCGTTCCCTCCGGCAACCATACCCGCCTCGGGCCCCAGCGCCCCCTCGGCAAGGCTCCCACCGCCACCCGGCCCCAGTGCCCCCTCAGTAAGGCTCCCACCGCCGCCCGGTGCCAGTCGCCCACCATCCTCGACCCAGACGTCCACCTCGACCCTGGCGACACTGCCTTCCTCTGCCCCCCTGACCCCCCTGACCCCCCTGACCCGCCCCCCGACCCGCCCCCCGTCCAGCCTCAGGAGGAACCCTCTGCCGCCGATCCTCACGACACCGCCTTCAACAACATCGCCGCCCAGACCCCGACCACCACCCCATCCAGCCCCGAGGACTTCGCTGCCCCCCCTGCTCGACCCTCGTCGGACCTCCTCACCGGATCCCGCCAAGGAGCGGGCCTCCCCCTTTTTGGCCGCCCGCTCCCTGTCGACGCAGGCCCCGGACACTCCCCGCCCCGAGAGGGAGCCTGACCCCCTTGTCGACCTAGGCCCCGGACACTCCCGCCCACACAGGGAACCCGCACCTCACACCTCTCCGGGGTCCGCCTCGGGCGCCCCGTGCCCCCGCCTCGGGCGTGCCTCGAGCCCTCTCCTTACTCTTTGGCGGAGGGCTCCTCGGCCCCCCCTCTACCAACTCTGACACTGCTCCTTATGAGCCCCTCACTATTTATCCTCTGCTCCTCATGAGCCCCTGACTCTTTGCTCCTCGCGAGCCCCTGCTCCTCATGAGCCCCCTGTATTGCTCTGTGCCTCCTCAGCCTGTTTACCTCCTCAGTTACCCTGTTTGTACCTTACTTTGTCATTTATTGTTATTCTCACTGTTTCTCTGTATGTTGCCCGAGGCGTCACAATAAACGCCTCAGTTTCCCACCTCCGCCTCTGTTCTTCCTGCTCGCGCATCGGTCGTAATGCGAAGCATTTCGTTTGATGCGAGGGGAGGGAGAGCGACTCACCCGGCCCTGAGCGACTCACCCCCCCCTCCTGCCACTGCTCACCTCCCCCCACCCCTGAGCGACTCACCCCTGCCACTGCTCACCTCCCCCCTGAGCCACTCACCCCCCTCCTGCCTCTGCTCACTTCCCCCCTTATAAGGCCGCCCGCCGGCCTCCCTCAGGCACTCAGCCTCCAGCCGCCTTCCAGCTCTCTGCCCCTTTTCTTCTCCACCCACCCACCCAACTCTCCCTCCTCTACCCTCCCCCCTCTGCGGCGGAGGGCTCCTCGGCCCCCCCTCTACCAACTCTGACACTGCTCCTTATGAGCCCCTCACTATTATCCTCTGCTCCTCATGAGCCCCTGACTCTTTGCTCCTCGCGAGCCCCCTGCTCCTCATGAGCCCCCTGTATTGCTATGTGCCTCCTCAGCCTGTTTACCTCCTCAGTTACCCTGTTTGTACCTTACTTTGTCATTTATTGTTATGTTCA
>CM059192.1:36417769-36438514 GCA_030323885.1 Branchipolynoe longqiensis | reverse complement strand
TATGAAACACCATGTAAAAAACAAATCAGTTTATCCTGAGCAAATGTGTTGCCAACCGCCCAACTGACAACTAATCAACTATTAGATATAGAAATATAGAGATAGACATATTTTATTCACCATTTCGATACACAGTACACAAATACAAATTACGCTGTTGACAATAACAAATTGTAGGAATAGTGTAACTGTTAATGGTTGGCTTTCCACTGTACCTTATATTCAAATAATATATAATGCAACAACATGATCCCTGGAGCGGATATACAGATAACTGACAGACTGCTCTTTAGGGAAACAAACACATCTTAGACACAGATATGAGACCAGGGGCCGTATGCAGGAGTCAGTGTTAGCGGGTTTTGGTGTTAGAGCCTGTTACCGTTTAGCTATTACCGAAATCGGGAACTGTGTCAAGTCGTATGCAGGAGTGCGTAACACTAACATTTTAGCTAAACGTGAAATTATTTATAGATTTGGGAAATCCCTCTGCGTCTGTACCCATATATGAGGCTTAAATCTATTCAATGCGACCATATTTAACAGAATTAGATACGCAATAAGTGACATTTATTCAAATTAACCCTAAATTCGAAGCGTTTTTAAGGCTACCGCCGCATTGGCGGCGATATTAATAGTTATATTTTCGAATCGATGAACCTACAGTAAACAAACCGCCGCCGCCGCCAGTATTGAAAGCGGCGGCAGCGGCGATTTGTTTACTTTACGTTCGTCGATTCGAAAATATAACTATTAATATCGCCGCCAATGTGGCGGTAGCCTTAATAATGCTTCGAATTTAGGGTTAAATTGATAAAATGTCACTTATTGCGTATGTAATTCTCTTAAATATGACAGCATTGAATAGATTTGGGCCTAATAAACTCGCTAAACCTGATATTTTTTAGGGTTAAGGTAACACCGGTTAAGCCTTTGGTGTTAGGCCTAACACTGACTCGTGCATACCATTTTTTCGCCGCTAACCCGGAATTCCCGCCAAACACCGTTTTAACCCCCTAACACTGACTCCTGCATACGGCCCCAGGACATGTTCATCGATAGACATATTCTGTGGTGTAAATTATTAATATTTGATCGTTACTCATTGTGTCTATATGGCCCAGGGTAACAATCGCGACACAATATATTGTTACAGATCACTGTGTCTACATATTCGCTAAATAGGACAGATTTCATCCTGTGTTTAAAACTTTATCGTTAGACATTCACCTCAATGCCGGGGTATCACGTGTTTGAAAAGGTCAGGAGGGTAAATCATTATTTATAAAAAGATAACTGAAATTAATTAAAGTGGATTACATTAATTACGAATTAGTGGTGAAGAAAAAAAGAAGTAAAGCTTGTTTTATTTAATGACCTCTCTCAAGCATTTTGATTGTTATCATCGGCTATTGGACGTCAAACATATGGTCATCCTGACATATTTCTTTGGAGGAAACCCACTACCGCCACATAGGCTACTCTTTCCAATAAGCAGCAAGGGGTCCTTTCCACGCACCTTCCAACAGAGAGTACATCACATACCACAGTCTTTGTTGAACCAGTTGTGGACCACTGGTTGGAATGGAAAATAGCCCAAACTACAAATGGGTCCACTGAGCAAGATCGATAGGATGACCGACACCTTCACAGGTGGACACTCTACCACCTCAGCTACATCCCGCTTCCAACAGTGAAGAAATACACACTGGGAATTGTTCTCCCCTCGCTATCGTGATTAGGTATTGTTCTCTAAAGACAGTCTCTTGTTCCGGTTGATTGTTGTGATTACACGACTGAATCAACCTAGTTAGGCTTTGGCGCAAACAAACAAAAACAACACCCCCCCCCCCAACCCCCGCCTCCAACACACCCATCGCCATCATCAGGCCATTTGTTCTCGTGAAGACACCCCTCCATGAAAGAGGATGGAGAAACCAAATAGTGTTCAAGGTGATTAGCTGGCGTGTAAGGAGGGACTCAGCACATCCAGCGGGAGGTCCTGCGAGCCTTTATCTCATATAGACAACGGACGCGGTGGCCGAATCGGTAGAGCGCAAGCTTCCTGTGCGGAACGTCCGGAGTTCCAATCCCAGCCGAGTCAAACCAATGCATTATAAATTAAAATTTATACTTGTCACTACCTAGCCTGCTGCTCGGTATAACTAGGATAGAGCGAGAACTGGTTAGTTTAGCATCAGGATAATGTGACTGTGTGGGTTATTGGGTCATGGTGCCAGCAGCCTGATCTTCCAGTGGGGCAGCACTATAAAGTGGCCATGAGTGCACACTGTCACAAACAAGTCAGTACCCGTCATGATATGACCTTAGATGTTGCTAGGACGTAAAACAATAACAAACAAACATCTCGGATTGACTCACTGAAATCGGTCTAATTTCGACTGTATATCCGATAGAGCCTCTCATCTCCGTCCAAAGAGTTGGTTGGCTATTGGAGTTTTACACCCTGGCAACATCTAAGGTCATATCAGGATG
This sequence comes from Branchipolynoe longqiensis, assembly GCA_030323885.1. Lineage (NCBI taxonomy): Eukaryota > Metazoa > Annelida > Polychaeta > Phyllodocida > Polynoidae > Branchipolynoe > Branchipolynoe longqiensis. Next base: position 36,436,018 of record CM059192.1, on the reverse strand, counting down.
GCTACCGTCTTGTGACAGTGCGCACTCATGGCGACTTTATAGTGCTGCCCCGTTGGGACATCAGACCGCCAGCACCATGATCCGATATCCCCCTCAGTCACATTATCCTGACACTGAGCCAACCCGTCCTTGCCCTATCCTATAAATCCCGAGGGCCAGACTAGGAAGCGACAAGTATCAATTTGTAAGTCATTGGTTTGATTCAAGCAAGAATCCACGATTTGCCAAAACGGGAGACGGAAGCTCAACTCATTCGGCCATCCTGTCTGGTCCCGTCCAAAAAGAGGCTATGTTCGGATATGTACTCTGTAATCTGGCCCGGCCCGGTCAGCAGACCCTATTGATGAGGCTCCCCTTTTCCCGATAAGGAACCCTGCGCTATCCACTCGACATGATTGCACGCATGATGCATGGTTTGTTTGTTGTTGTTTTATGTCCTAACAACATCTATGGTCATATCAGGACGGTACCGACTTGTGACAGCACACACTCATGGAGAATTTATAGTTCAGCCCCACATGGACATCAGGCTGCCAGCACCATGCCCCGATATCCCACTCACTCACATTATCATGCCAGTGAGACAACCAGTCCTTGCCCTATCCTATTAATGCCGAGCGCCAAGCTAGGAAGCGACAAGTATCAATTTTAAGGTAATTAAACTCCCAACCTTCCGCACGCGAGCCCCACGCTCTATCGATTCGGTCACCGCGCCCGGTATATGGCTTTGATGTTGCTCGAACGTAAACAACAACAAAAAACAAACAGATATCTTGTATTGACTTAGTGAAATAGGTCTAATTTTGACTGGCTATCGGATCGAGCCGAGTATCTGTCCAAAAAGAGGCTCCTTCAAATAGCGCCTCCGTAATCTGGCAGTGCCCGGCCACAAAGACCCGATAATACTAAGACGGCTCACTCCCTATCTCTCCCATGGTAATGTAAATTTTGCAGTGCCACCTTGTGGTTTGATCAGCCCGGCTGCTGGTTACATGAGATAGGTAAGTATGAATACACATCAATATGAAATTGCTATGAACAAATACACATCATCGTCAGCATCATCATCAGCATTGCCATCATTGCACATCTTTCACATTCATATATACATTTATACATATAATATAGCAACCAAGAGAACAGCCAGTGCACCAAGTGGTGGGTTTGATCATTTTGATTACACAGTACAGACTGAGTATTATAGGGTCTTTGCCGGCCAGCATACCCTATTGATAAGGCTCCCCCCTTTCCCGATAACGAACCCTGCACTATCCACTCGACAGGATTGCATGCATGATGTATGGAATCAGCGGAGATTGCTTTGTAACACCACCACTATTCGTTCTTTTATCTTAAAGACCCCCCCCCCCACAACCAACAAACAAAAAAAAGGACCCAAAAAAGAAGAAAGACAGAAAGAAGGAAAGCAAAGACCACAGCAGTAGTAGTAGCACCCACTACATACTTCCCCAACAAGACCACCCCTCCAGTGGGTCAATACGATTGGTGGCCACCTAAATGTCGGTTCCTCTATTGCTACCGGCGTCCTGAGCAGGTATTTAGGAGGGGGTTGATCGATGATGTGGCAGCCCGACACACCCAGCTCCCTAAAGTGTTGACCATGAATAATATACTCGCCTCGCCCCGACAACATTAAACAATTAGGCTCCGGTTCGGATCGCCTGGTATCGTTTTCGGATCTAACACGACCTCGTTCTGAATTCCCGCCAACAATGAATACAGAAGATCAGTTCCTGCTTACATTCTAGATACAATGTAAAATACACATATTGATCTGACTATTATTGATCTAGTTATATGACAGTACTGTTGCCTATATTGCTATGGAACTTTTGGGTTACAGAATTTTGATTGTGTTATAGGGTGAAAATTGTGCATTCAACAGTTATTGTAACTTACTCTATATATTTTTGTGTAAATAACCGTGAATTGAAAAAAATGGCTGGAAGACTAGTGTTTCGGAATTGCCAAAAGACTTATTCATCAGAATAAACATATATACCCAAAGAAAATTAAAATGTAAGAACCCCCCCCCCCCAAAAAAAACCACCAAAAAAACACCACAGAGCTGCAGACGGCCGGATATGGCGTGTTCAGGTTACAGCGACTGACACTGGTCAAAATCCGGGGGAGGCGAGGTGGGCGAGATGGTGCCACAAGTCAAATGTTGTATCTTACGAAGGATAACAATAATAATAATAAGTAATATTACCTTACGAATCTTTATACTCGCATAATACGTTATACATCACATATATATATATATGCTGTATAAGAATTATACGAGTATAATAACCTGGAATTCTATTCGATCCTAACACCCATCATCATCATCATGCTGTCGGTCGCTATGCGACAAAGACTGCTTTCATTACTTGACTGCCGCTCTCAATGGTGTTTTGTGCGGTTGTACATTTCATGAAAGCTGCCTGCAAAAGTCTTGAAGCGCTGCTGGCTTTTGCAAGTTACCAGCGGCACTCTCTCGGGGAGCAAATAGAGGTTTCACACCGGCAAGAGCATGTCAAGACAGGCACAAAACTATTTGTCCCTGCAGTGGCTGGTCGGGACATGTTGGGAGTTCCATACAACAACTGCCCTTAATTCTGCCAGAGTGACATGGTTTTCTGTTTAGGGTTTGCTCCCTTAGCCTTCGGTTCTGTCAAGAACCTGTACCACAAGGCAGTGGTTTACAACTCTGCAAGGCAGGGGTGTCAAACTCCCTGAGGTATTGCTATACCTGCAATACCTGCATACCTGCTGCACTAGATGTCTAAAATATATGTACTGTGCCACATTGCCACGTGTAATGTAACACCCACCCACCAGTAATCAGGTGGTTGAGCCTCGGACTACTCATCTACATCTCAGGCTTCAACTCCGACGGTGGCACCACTGCTCGCCTGCTCACTATCCTACTCACTTAACGCCGAGAATTAGCCGAAGCAGAATGAAAAAGGAAGACAGGGACTTAGTTTGGGTTGAGATTTATTCCTCTACTAAGGGGATATATGGCATACTGATACAAATTTGGAAGTGAGACGCGGGTAACCATTGGAGTCAGGTAGTCAAGGGTCAGAGTCGGCGGGATGCAGAGAATGACCTACTAGTCGGTATATCGAGATTGAGACGCGAATGACCATTGGAATGAGTTGGTAATTGAGTTGTTATATATATATATTGAGTTGTTATATATATAAATGCATATATAAATCTATATATAAATAATTTATATATATATATATATATATATATATATATATATATATATATAGGTACAGCACACACGCCGCCACCTCGCCGGGCACTCGATATTACTAGAATAAGGAAAGAACTCTTTGGCTCAGCTGAATGGGATATGACGATATGGTGCCAGTGACACTACATCCCAGTGCAGCAGCATTATAAACCCACCATTATTCCACATAGTGAAAGGTCAGTAGTGTGTTCTGCCATGACTTCCGATGTTGCTAGGCTGTAAAGCCCCAATTACTCACTCACGCGCATGCGCATTTGATTATATCGGCACTTAGTGTATATATACAGTAGGGTGTTTTGTTGTGTTAGTTGCTTGGTTGGTTGTTGGAGTTTTACATCCTGGCAACATCCAAGGTCATATCAGAATGGGTACCGACTTGTGTGAGTGTGCACTTATGGTGACTTTATAGAGCTGCCCCACTGGGAAATCAGGCAGCTGGCACCATGATCCAATATCCCACTGAGTCAGATTATCCTGACACTGAGCTAACCAGTCCTTGCCCTATCCTATTAATGCCGAGCGTCTGGCTAGGAAGCAACAAGTATCAATTTTATAATTCATTGGTTTGACTCGACCGGGAACCAAACTCCCGATCACCCACACGTGAGACCCATGCTCTACGGATTCGAGCACCGCGTCCGGTGTTTTGTGGTGTTGTTTTTATCCACAGCTCGACTTCCGGTCCCTGTATACAGGACCGGAAATCATGTATTAGCAGGGGGGCCTCTGCGCAGGAAGCTGTTACAGTCTCATTGCTACCATGTTTTTAACAACCGCTTTTTTTCCCCTTTCTAATTAATCTGATCAAGTTGTATTTTATCGGTCTACATTTTGTTTAATATGAGATGGAGACCACACAAGATATCATGTAAAAACACAAGTAGTAGAGTGATAAAACCACGGTATTTATTATATGTTATTATTGTTGTGAATTATTGTTCATATATGAGTATATATGGATTTAACAAATAGAGACACAATAATAACATAGGCATAGATTTAACAAATTGAGACACAATAATCAAATATGATATTTGGATTTACCATTTCTGTATAGTGATAGTCACCATGTACAGGAATATAATGTGTTTATAGTGATCGATACATCATATACCGTTCATACGTCACTTGTATATAACGACAGTCACAGCATCAATGTTATAACCAATGTTCTAGTCATGTTATGCCCAATGTTCTGGTCATGTTATAGCCAATGTTCTAGTCATGTAATAACCAATGTTCTAGTCATGTTATAACCAATGTTCTAGTCATATACAACATGATATACCATTTGTAAATAATCATATGCATGACTAATATATTTAAACAACACGCTAGATAGCATGTTACATAATTTATATGTAATCATGACATATAAGTAGATGGAGCTCTAGACATGGAATATACGATATATTTGAATATAATAATAATAATAATAAAAATAATAATAAAAATAATAATAATCAAACCAGATATAAATAAATAAAGAACTGGACACATACAGCATGTGCTATGCCACATATATAATCATATTCATAATGGATATATGTGACCAAAATACTATACATATGTGGAATGCACTATGCCTTTATACAATCATAATAATATATGTAAATGAAATGCAAGGCACATAGCAGAATGTGCTATGCCATTTTATATAAAATCATAATTTATGTAAACAAAGTACAAGGCACATAACAGAACGTGCTATACCACTTGGTATATACTAATGATGGATATATGTATACAAAGTACAAGGCGCATAACCGACTGTGCTATACTACTTTGTATACAAATCTGAATGGATATATGTAAGGCACATGGCAGAATGTGATATACCATTTCATATATAATGATAATGAATATATGTATACGAAGTCTAATGCACATGACAGCACGTGCTATACCACTTTATATATACAGTAAAACCTCTCTAAATCGATCGACCATGGAACCGACTTTAAGCGGTCCATTTAGGGAGGTGGTCGGTTTAGAGAGGTAGAATATCCTTACAATGGTATTGTTGGGACCCAAATAAAGCGATCGGTATAGGGGAATGGTCGATCTGTGGAGGGGTCGGTATAGAGAGTTTTACTGTAATTATAATTGATATATGTATACAAAGTACAATGCAAATATCAGAACGTGATATACCACTAGGTATATGACCATAACCAGAGTCGGCCTCTGCTGTTTCTTCCTTCTCAAGGAGAATCAGACGTGACGGCTGAGGTCACAGAGTGCATGTTTCCCGTGCGGCATGTCTGTGGAGCCATATGCAGGTCACTGAACCGATATCACAAACTGATGGTTGGCACTCTCATTACCATTGTCATGTGGGTGATGAAAATGGGGAAAATATCGCCTAGAGCAGGATTCTAAACTACATTACTCTCCATGTCCAACCAGTGGTCCAAAACTGGTTCATCAAAGGCTGTATTATGTGCTGTTCTGTCTGTGGGAAAGTGCATATAAAAGATCACTTGCTGCTTATCAGAAAGAGTAGCCTATGTGGTGGCAGCAGGTTTCCTCAAATTTGTCAGAATGACCATATGGTTGACGTCCAATAGCCGATGATAAAAATCAATGTGCTCTAGAGGCGTTGTTAAATAAAACAAACTTTCTTTCATGCCATTTCAGGGCTAGTGTGCTAACCATCATACTATCTAGGCTCCCTAATACAATCATCTTATTCATGCCTACCTCTCTATATGGCTCCTTGCCTAAGTGGTCAATGCAGACTATTAAACTCATCCCCTTGGAATTGTAAGTCTTTTAAATTTATGGGATATACTGTGCCTAGAACAGAATTCACACACACAATTCTTGCCATTCTAGAACTAGCAATAGCATTCTAACAATTATACTTACTACTTATGCTCTTTGATGCAATCACGTTATCCACACCTACTGTCTATGTGGCTCCTTGCCTGAGAGGTCAGGGGGAAATAATGTGCTAGGATAGAAGAAAATACTGGTTATGTGCAATCACAGGATAATGTGACTTGGTGTGATATATGGTTTTGACCCTGAGCAGCATAGTATCACAGTGATGCAGCACTATGAAACCCCAAACCACACGCTGGTCCGCACTGTAACAAATCGATATCCTGATATCTGATATTTGTCCCCAGACGTGACTAGGACATAAAGCCCCAAATCAATCGATGCTCCGTGCGGGTGTATATCATGGATTGACGGTTTTCATTGTTTGCTTGTTCGTTGGAGTGTTACGTCCTGGTAACATGTAAGGTCATATCCGGACGGGAACTGACTTGTGGCAGTGCGCACTCATGGTGATTTTATAGTGCTGCCCCACTGGCACATTGGCCTGATTTCCCACTCAAACAAATTATCCTGACACTAACCTAACCAGTCCTTACCCAATCCTATCCTATTAATGCCGAGCGCCAGGCTAGGTAGCGATAAGTATCAATTTTGTAAGTCATCGGCTTGACAAGGCCACCATTCAAACGGTGAATGGACGCCTGCACTCTAAGTCTACCCCATTCGGCCATAGCTTCCTGTCAGGGAGGGAGGGGGGAGTGTGGTCAGCATTCTACTGCATTGATTGGGGAGAAAAGCTGCCTACAGGACTCATTAAATCATGTGGCCTCCCCGATTAGGGCTCGTTGGGTAGATGGGTGGGAGGGGTGGGAGGGGGCAGCAGGTCACGTGTGCTACTGAGGGACGCCCAACTCCTTCTGCACTCTCACTCTTTGACTGTAGTCCCCCACGAGTGAAACGGCAGGTGTCACTGTCGTCTCTGACACTGACAGTTGCCGCCAGAGTGCGCTTCTATGTGATGAGTGGGTGATTGGGGTTTGACGCCCTAGTAGCACTTGAGCCGATTTTTGGTTTCTTGTTTCTCGGAATAACCGCTTTTTATATATGCATATACTTATAATGAACCACACATACAGCAGTGATTATATCGATATGCATATTCCGAAATGTATAGACATATGTCATTGGGAGGTGGGTCAAAATGGGAATTTTGCACCCATAGCAGGATTCGAACCCGCCCTTCTGGCCATTCCAGGGCTAAAGTGCTAACCATTACACTACCTAAACTCCCTATTGCAATCACCCTATCCACATCTACCTGTCTATGTGGTTCCTACATAGGTGAATGCAGACTACTGATACTACACAAATAAAATAGTCAATATGCAATATGTGTAATATGCAATATATGCAATATGCAATATGTGCAATTTGCAATATGTGCTATATAATCGATTATGTGAAGATGTGGAATTTTGATTTTGTTTGTTGGGGGGTTTTACGTCCTACCAACAACTAAGGTCATATCTGGACAGTTGTATGATATGTACTTTTATAGTGCATTATACTATGGAGATACAAACAAGGTACCATTCCCCTCGCACTTTCCTCTCCGGTTTGCTAACCGATGCCGACCATCGATGTATTGTTACAGACCACTCCCTATATATAATAGACCCATATTGTCCCACTATTGCGGCCCCTGTGGGTGATACTGAACCAAAAATGTCGGCGCTGTGACACTGAGTTTCACACAACGCGATGACAGCCCGGTTAGTAAAAGGGAGAGGCCGGCAGTCCCGGCGTGGGATCTGTGTACATCACCGACACCCGTCCGTCTTCTTCCCGGCCGAGGGTCGAGTAATCCCGGCCTACGTGAGCAGTTCCTCTCCCCTCCCTCACCCCCCCCCCCCCGGTGTTGAGTCGAGAAGCTGGCTGGGTTTGCGAGCTGCTCCCGAGAATGGTCCCCAAGGCGCTCCCCGAGCTGTTTCGCTGCACTGCTACCCCGAGCTGCTACCCCAGCTGCTCCCCTAAGCTGCTACCCCAGCTGCTCCACCAAGCTGCTCCTCTGGGCTGCTCCCCTGGACTATTCCTCGAGCTGCTCCACAGGGATTTCAGCCACCCTTAGCTGCTGCTCAAGTTTCTCCCAATGACTGCTCCCATGGACTGTTCCTCGAGTTGGTCCCTGAGCTGCTCATTGGGCGCTCCCATAACTACTCCCGGGATGCTCCCAGAGTTGCTCCCCCAGGCTTCCTCCCAGACCTCCTGCCAGAGCTGCTCCTTCGGGCTGCTCCCCAAGCTACTCCCACAGCTGCTCCAAGCTACTCCCCAATCTGCTCTGGAGATGCTCCTTTGAACTGCTCCCCTGAATTGCTCCCCCGGGCTGCTCCACGAGCCGATCCTCGGATCTTTCCCCCCCAAGCTGCTCCCCAAGTTGCTCCCCCCTGGGCTGCTCCATGAGCCGATCCGTGAGCTGTTCACCAGGCTGCTCCCAGCATGCCACACAAGCTGCGCCCTGAACTGCTCGCCGAGCTGTTCCCTGAACTGCTCCCCTGAGCTGCTCCCCTGAGATACTCCCCTGAGCTACTCTCCTGAGCTGCAAAGGCTGACCCAGGAGGTAATTTGTACGACAGAAGAGCAGCATGCAGCTCTAATCAAATATCTGACTCAGTCACAGTATGCAGAGTGAGCCAACCAGTACCGCTTGCCCTATCCTAATAAGGCCGTAATGCCAGGAGAGGTAACAACAACCATATTTTCAGTAATTCCTCAGTTTGATTTGACCCAAGGATCGAACCAAAGAAAAACAAGATATGGCTCCCCGCAAACCCTGGCTCATGGGAAAGCGAACGTTCTAACCACTATCGACCAGGCGAGATGGCCGAATGAGTTGAGCATGCGTCTCCCGTTTTGGTAGGACGTGGGATTCGAACCCATCGATTCGAACCCTAGTGGAGTCAAACCAATGACTTACAAATTTATACTTGTCACTTCCTGGCCAGGCGCTCGGCATTATTAGGATAGAGCAAGGACTGGTTCGCTCAGTGTCAGGATAATGCGACTGAGTGGGATATCGGGTCATGGTGCTAGCAGCCTGATTTCCCAGTGAGGTAGCACTATAAAGACTACATGAGTGCGCACTATCAGAAGTCAGTACAGGTCCTGATATGACCCTAGATGTTGCCAGGACGTAAAACTCCCAACTACCAACGAACTCTAACCGCTAGGCATTTCCATCTATCCGCACTTGTCACGTGTATTCTGAACGCGCCTTAATCATGAAGCATCGACATAGAACCCAATCCGTGTGATGAGGTACCACCGATGGATTATGTGCTAATCACATTTAACTGCACAACTTCCGGTTCCGGGGTGGGGGTGGTTATATTGTATAAATTAGATTGCGGTTCGTGATGTGACCTGAAGGATTTGATTCGATCAGTAGAACCCACTATGGGCATCCTTTAAACCTGTGTGCCAATGGTGTTTGCTTGTTTGTTGGGGGTTTTCCGCCGTAACAAAATCAAAGGTCATATCAGGAATGGGTTTTGTATTGTGACAATGGGCACTCATGGTGACTTTATAGTGCTGCCCAATGGGAGTCTGAGCTACGAGGAACCATGACCCGATATCCCACTCTGTCACATTAGCCTCACACTGAGCAAACCATTCCTTTTATTGTTTGTTGTTGCTTTACACCATAGCAACATCTAAAGGCATATCAGGATCGGTGCCGACTTGTGACAGTGCGCACTCATCGCGACTTTATAGTGCTGCCCCACTGGTAGACCAGGTCACCAGCACCATGACCTGATATCCCACTCAGTCACATTATCCTGACACTGAGCCAACCAGTCCTTGCCTTATCCTAATAATGCCGAGCGCCAGGCTAGGAAGCGACAAGTATCACTTTTTAAGTCATTGGTTTGACTCGACTAGGGTTCGAACCCACGACCCCACGATCTACAAACACGGGAGACGGACGCTCTAACTCATTCGGCCATCCCGTCTGGTTCAAGTCTTTGTATGATCCTAGGAATGCCGAGCGCCGAGCTAGGTAACAACAAGATTTAGTATCGATTTTATAAGTCATTGATTTGACCCGGCTGGGATTCGAACTCCCGACCTTCAACCGGCCATCGCGTCCGGTCCCGGTGTTGGGGTGGTGTATTGGGGTGGTGTATTGTATACATTAGATGGTGATACTCATGGTGACTTTATAGTGCTGCCAAACTGGGAGACTGAGCCGGGAGGAACCATGCCCCAAGATCCCAATCTGTCACATTGTCCTGATAGTGAACAAACCAGTCGTCCTTGCCCTATCCTATTAATGCCGAGCACCTGGCTAGGTAGTGACAAGTATCAATTTTTATAAATCATCAGTTTGACTCGGTAGGGGTGCAGAACATGGCCTCCCACATGAAAATCATTACGGTAAAATGATGTTCTAATTGAATATATAAAATGATCAGTAAATAATAGCAAATGTTCGAATTGAATATATGACGTCATCAGCAAGTAATAGCAATTCTAACTGAATATATGACGTCATCAGCGAACTCGGTTAGGCCACCCCAGCACCGAAACAGGACATGCACCTTTTGGAAACTCTTTTTTGTTGTTGTACATTAGTTGATTAAGCAGGGGAAATTTCAGTCGCAGACGACTCGTCTTCCTCATTCCACTGCTCCTTGCCCTATCCTAATAATGCCAAGCATCTGGCTAGGAAGTGACAAGTATCATTGGTTTGACTCGACCAGGATTCGAACCCACAATCCCACGATGTACCAATACTGGAGATGGGCGCTCTAACTCATTCGGCCATCCCGTCTGGTTAAACTTACTGCGCATGCGCCTCGTTACCGCTCTCCACGGATTCAATGAACTCCCGGAACTAATGGCGGCTTTGTCACTTGGCGTCGCTGTACTGAGCCGTCATCGATCAGAACAGTATGGGCAGTGTGGGTTCATTTATTTGTTATATATGTTGTTGAACTACTTTTGTAAGCATTGTTGTTGAAGACCTTTTTACTAAAGTAAAACAAGAAAATATTTTAGCCTTTTTGAAGGTAGCTGGTTCGTACCACGTCATATAGCTTATTAAACAAATTCCATCAATGAATAATACTTCCATCTAGAATGTTATTTAGCTTGACAAGAAACGATAGGATTGTCAGTTTTCAAATTCATGAGGGCCTATTGACACAAAATTGATTGTATGCTTTTACATGTGAATATGGCCTATGCTGCCTACACAGCATAAAGCAACTACCAATCAATCAATCATGTTACAGTACTGAGAGCAACCGGTTGGTTATTGGGAGTTTTACGTGGCAGCAATATAAAGCCAACAGGCGTATGCACTGTTTCACATATCGGAACCTATCCTGATATATTCTCAGATGTTGCTAGGACAAAAAACTGCAATAAACCTTGCCCTAACCTAGTAATGTCGAGTGCCAGTATGCATTTTGCGAGTATTTGGTTCAACTCAGCCGGGGATGGATCCCACGATCTTCCTGCTGGGAAGCAGGCACCCTACCAAATCTAGCACCACATCCGGTACAAAACCAAGGTCTGCTTGCTGCTACTGCAGTTCTTGGCATAGCGTTAAGACCCATGTTGCATTGAATACACATTTGTCTGAAACACTGGGCTTGATTGGATCGATACTGACGGTATTGGTTTTAGTTAGGTCAGATCCAATATAGGGAGGTGGGAATTGGGGTCACAGTGAGGGCGATCAGGCATAATGAAATAGTTCCTGATCCCTCCTAAAACATATTTTCGAGTGATGCTTTTTCAGTGACCATCTCTGCATATGTATATATATATATATATATCCTGCTGAGCGGGAGCGGCAGTGGTAGTGACCAGGCGCAGTTGGTATCATGCAGTCATGAGCCACTCACAGGTGGCAGTGCAGTGGAGAATGAAGGAACTAATCTAGGCATATGAGGTTGGGTAGTACTAGCTCAATGACATTAGGTATAGACTAAGTAAGGGGAGAGAACTGCTAGGGGGTAGTGTCCTTGTTTATGTTCCCATAATAGATTATAGAGCACATATGTATACATATATATATATATATATGGACCAGACGGGGTGGCCGACTCGGTAGAGTGCACGTTTCTCGTGCGGAAGGTCGGGAGTTCGATTCCCGGTCGAGTCAAACGTCCTGTTTTACGTCCTGGCAACATCTAAGGTCATATCAGGACGGGTACCGACTTGTGCTAGTGCGCACTCATGGTGACTTAATAGTGTTGCCCCACGGGGAGAGTAGGCCTCCAGCAGCATGACCTGAAATACCACTCACATTATCCTGACACTAATCAACCAGTCCTTGCCGTATCCTAATAATGCCGAAAGCCTGGCTAGGAAGCGACAAGTATCAATTTTTAAGTTATTGGTTTAACTCGACCAGGGTTTGGACCTGTGGGTTCGAATTCCACGATCTACCAAAACGGTCATCTCGTCTGGTCCCACAAGACAGGGAGTGGGGTGGGAAGTATGTACGAGGTTAGAGCATCTAGGTATTGCTTTCAGTGATTGGGCGTGCTTACGTGTGCTTACGTGTGCTTACGTGTGCTTACGTGTGCTTATGTGTGTTTATGTGTGCCTATATGTGCCTACATGTAACTTGTAAGCACATGTAGGCACATGTAGGCACATGTAAGCACATGTAAGCACATGTAAGCACATGTAAGCGCATGTAGCCCACATGTAGGCACATTTAGGCACATGTAGGCACATGTAGGACCATGTAGGCACATGTAGGCACATGTAAGCACATGTAGGCACATGTAGGCACATGTAGGACCATGTAGGCACATGTAGGCACATGTAAGACCATGTAGGCACATGTAGGCACATGTAGGCACATGTAGGCACATGTAGGCACATGTAAGCACATGTAGACACATGTAGGCACATGTAGGCACATGTAGGCACATGTAGGCACATGTAGGCACATGTAGGCACATGTAGGCACATGTAAGCACGTGTAGGCACGTGTAGGCACGTGTAGGCACATGCAGGCACATGCAAGCACATGCAAGCACATGCAAGCACATGCAGGCACATGCAGGCACATGTAGGCACATGCAGGCACATGTAGGCACATGCAGGCACATGCAAGCACATGCAAGCACATGTAAGCACATGCAAGCACATGTAAGCACATGTAAGCACATGTAAGCACATGTAAGCACATGTAGGCACATGTAAGCACATGTAGGCACATGTAGGCACATGTAGGCACATGTAGGCACATGTAAGCACATGTAGGCACATGTAAGCACATGTAAGCACATGTGCTTACTGGTGCTTACATGTGCCTATGTGTGCTTACATGCGATTACTTGTGCTTAGTTGTGCTTACTTCTGTTAACTGGTGCTTACTTGTGCTGACGTCTGCTTAATTCTGCTTATTTGTCGGTTGTTGTTGGAGTTTTACGTCCTTGCAACAGCTAGGGTCATATCAGGACGGGTACCGACTTGTGCTAGTGTGCACTCATGGGTACTTTATAGTGCTGCCCCACTGGGAACCCAGACTGCCGCCACCATGACCCGATATGTCACATTATCCTGACACTGAGCTAACCAGTCCTTGCCCGATCCTATTAATGCTGAGTGCCAGACTAGGAAGCGACAGGTATCAATTTCATAAATCATTGGTTTGACTCGACCAGGAAGCTCGCGCTCTACCGATTCGGCCATCCCCGCCTGGTGTGTCCTTACTTGTGCTTACTTGAGCTTACTTGTGCTTACTTGTGCTTACTTGTGCTTACTTGTGCTTACTTGTGCTTACGTGTGCTTACGTGTGCTTACTTGTGCTTACTTGTGCGTACGTGTGCTTACTTGTGCTTACTTGTGCTTACTTGTGCTTACTTGTGCTTACGCGTGCTTACGCGTGCTTACGCGTGCTTACGCGTGCTTACGCGTGCTTACGCGTGCTTATATGTGACTTCCCGCCGAGGACCGTAGAGAACAGCGGCCCCTGTGTCTATTGGACTGCATCACGTGACCTCACGGCTGTGGCTTTCTATTCATTTAGCGCCGAAAATTGCTGACACTCGGAAAGCCTGAGGGGCTCCCTGGTCCAGAGACCTCCCCGTGCCCCCACCCAACCCTCCATCCCCTCACTCCCTCTCTCCCCGTCCCCTCCCCATCCCTCCGCTTGTTCCCGGTAGCTTGGCTACCGGACGCGTTAGACGAATCGGTAGAGAGCAGGCCTCCCCTACCGTGCGGAAGGTCGGGGAGTGTAATTCCCTGTCGAGTCAAACCAATGAATGTTAAAATCGATACTTGTGCTTCCTAGTCAGGTGCATTAGTAGGATAGGCAAGGACTGGGTGGTTCAGTGTCAGGATAATGTCACTTAGCACACTGGGTTGGAATGCAAGAGATATGGGTTCGATTCCCGCTCTAGATTCAATTTTGCCCATTTTCATCACCCCCATGACACGGATGCTGTCCCAGGATCCTGTACAAGCTACACCCTGTATGACTGTTGAACCTACCCTGTGTATGTGTATATGTATATATATATATATATATATATATATATATATATATGTAGATATATATACCCGAGTATATACTCCTATATGATGATGTAAGAAACCGCATGGTGTTCCCCCCCCCCCCTCCTCCCCCCGCAGCTTTTGCTTCCTTGATGGGGGGGTTGCCGCTTGCTCCGCTAGTCGGCGCTGCTGCAACATATACACTGCTGAGCCACGCCGATTGCGGCATTTGTCATTCTCCACATCGGCATACTACTACTGTTTTTTATTTTTATTTTTACGTGATTCGGTAGGGCGTTTTCAGCCCAGCCAGATACTTTGTGATTTATATATATTATATTTACACTGATTCAATAAACATTGTATCCACCATTACGGCTTCTTTTAATGCGTTCTTACATATATATATATAATATATATATAAGTCCATTGCCTGTATGTATGTAATTGTAAGCATTAAATTACCATATAAAAGACTTACAATTCCAGTGGGATGGGTATAGTAGCCTGCACTGACCTCACAGGCAAGGAGCCACATAGACAGGTAGGCATGGATAGGGTGGTGACATCAGGGAACCTAGGTGGTGTAATAGTTAGCACACTGCTCATGAATGCAAGAGATGTGGGTTCGATTCCCACTCTAGGCGCAATATTTCCCATTTTCATCACCCCCCTCCTCCATGACAATATTCACATAGGATATTGGTGAATAATTAAACCAGGTCTTGGTAGACATTGCAATAACAGTCACTTATTTCAATCATAGCGTTGAACATGACAGCAGAGTGCTTTGAAGTTACCCGAAGTGTTTTTGACTTGGGGCAGCGGAGTATTTCCAATGTCGGTTTAAAAGAACCCACTGTAGAGAGTTCTCAGTGTAACCAAAGACTACTGGTAGCGTTTTCAAAGGGCAATGGCTTCCACACACATCGGCACCGTGCCACTACTTTGGTCTAGAATTCAGCTATCAGCACTACCATGTTTCTGTCGTGGGGGTGATGAAAATGGGAAATATTGTGCCTAGACTCCAACCGACATCTCTTTGCATTCCGGGCCAGTGTGCTAACCATTACACCACCCAAGCTCCTTGATGTCACCACACTACGCACGCCTACCTGTCTATTGGGCTCCTTGCCTGAGAGGTCAGTGCAGACTACTACATTTCTTTCTTGAAGATTTATACTGCCTATCATGGATAAGTCTGAATAGATTTGTTTTCACCATTAGACAGTTTGTCGATAGAAAGCCCAGGCCTACACTTTTACTGACCCAATGGATTTTTACCCCCCCACACCACATCGACATGGTATGAGAGAAACGGGCCTTTGATGATGCTGTAAGTTATACACAACCATGGAAATCCAAATTGGCAGAGGTGATGGCATGTTCCAAAGACCACCATACCAGATCCATTCCCAAATAAGACCAACGTTAAAGTTGCATAGTCCGATGGTTTTGAATTTCTGTATTTTTTCTGAGATAAATATATTAGATCGATCACTAGTATCTACTTTACATTATTCAAAGTTACTTTTATTTTAAATGGTAAACCTTTGAGATATTTTGAGTGCAAACATGGAAAATTAATTTGGCAAGCTTGTCAAAACTCTGACACCATAGACTTCTGCAGTAACATGTTCTGTTAAATTGACTCAGTATTGACTTCTACGCAGAAACAAATGCTTAATATGTGCATCAGTATCTAAGTTAGATATGTAAAATCAAATCTAGATAATTGGTTTGGTTTTGAAAATTTGATATTTCATCAGACTATGCAGCTTTAAGCAAACCCTTTCACACACACAACTCCAAGAGCACCGTTAGAGTATTAAAATAGCATACTCTGCTGTTTTTTGAGTTACTGACCTCTTTTAAGATCACTATATGAGGCTGATTGATATGATCTACCTTACTTTAGTTAGAAATAACCTTTGTCATCAATGGCTAACTTTGGAGATATTTCAACTGAAAACTAGGTCAAATTTAATTTCAGTATGCATGTCAAAATTCTGACACTATATGTTTTAGAAGAAACAGGTTCTAGTACATTGACTTAGTATTTATATCCTTTTATGCAGCGACACATGCTTAGTTAATAAGTGCATCAGTATCTAAGTTAGACGTGCAGAATCAAATCTAGATAAGTGTTTTGATTTTGAAAATTTGGTGCTTTCATCGGACTATGCAGCTCTAAAGGCCCAGTCACACTTCCTCGGATTGGGGGAAATGGACAGAAACTGAACAAAGTCCATTTTGTGTCCGTACAAGTTTTGAACACACACAAAACTAAGACCGGATGCCACCAGACTGACATCTACGGTTCTTGTCCGTTTTGAGTTTGTTTCATCCATTGGCTATCCGTTCATGTCCGTTTCATGTCCATTTTATGTCTGTTTCATGTCCGTTCATCCAGCGGCCTTTGACCCGATATCGCAACATTTTGACACATTTTAATACATTTTGATACTTATGACTCCCGGACTAGACAATTCTGTCCGTTGCTCAATCCGGTGATGTGTGACTGGGGCTTAACACACAACCACCCCCCCACCACCCACCCACACACACCTTCCCAACCCGCCACCTTTTTCTAATGCTCCACCAATCCCTCTCTCGCCTTTTCCTTCTGGGCGCTCTTTTGCTACTGTCTGGTTTATCTCCAGGCTGCTTTCTTATCCAATCGGATCTCATCCAGGGTCCTTCCAGATGCCTCCAGCCCCTTCTCACACTTAAATGCCAGCAGCTCAAATTCACAACAAACCGTGAGCAAATAGTTCATGCAGAAAATAGTTCAGCCTTTGCCTCCTAGCAATGTCTGAATGTCATTTATGATAGGTCGTTCTCTGAAACTGGGCACCACATATTTGGTGTCCATGTTAGGATGGACATGATTACTTCTTTCTTTCATTAACAGCTAGACAAATAATTGTTGTTGCCTCTGTGTATTAAGTATGTTTGC
This sequence comes from Branchipolynoe longqiensis, assembly GCA_030323885.1. Classification (NCBI taxonomy): domain Eukaryota; kingdom Metazoa; phylum Annelida; class Polychaeta; order Phyllodocida; family Polynoidae; genus Branchipolynoe; species Branchipolynoe longqiensis. Next base: position 36,418,472 of record CM059192.1, on the reverse strand, counting down.
AATACTATATGTATTTAATCTACCTCACACAATGTATTAAAAGTATGTTCATATGATTTTGTGCTAAGGTGGAAATGTGAAAATGTACACAATTACACATTCACATAAGAACTTTACAGAAATTTGTTATTTTTCAACTTCGTTTCAACTTTTTTTCTTGAAAGACATAATTTGTTTGCTTAACTGTAATACATAAAATCTTGGTTGAATGTGTTGTGTATGTTAAAATGATGTTCTGGATTGCTTAACTTGTATAAGATCAAAATCAAAAAGTGAAATAGCTTTTTTCAACTTTGACATATGGGCAACTTGTAAACCTTCATGTGAATATGAATTCTGCTATTATTTGGAATATTCAAAGAACTACCCATTATATACACATATATATATACTTCCTGAAAAATAATCCATTGATCCGTAAACAAACATATATAAAAGAACAAGACCTACCCAAGGAATCAATGAAAAACGTAGCCATTACATGGTTTCAGTGTGCCAACATGTTTCCAATCAAAAATGATAATTGTGGATTTGGAAGCTCCTAGATATCTCTGAGATAAACACAATTACAAATTGGTCGCAATGCTCGCATTGCGTTTGATGCGAGGGAAGGAAGAGACCCTCCCCCCGCCTCTCCTGCCACCGCCCGGCTTTCTCACCTTCCCTGTCATCCCTCCCTCAGCTTTCTCCCGCCTTGCCCTTT
>CM059192.1:36370123-36417270 GCA_030323885.1 Branchipolynoe longqiensis | reverse complement strand
GATTCGAACCCACAGGTTTCAATCCTAGTCGAGTCAAACCAATGACTTAAAAATGTAAATTGTCGCTTCCTAGCTTAAACGCTTGGCATTATTAGTGTCATGGGGGTGATGAAAATGGGAATTATTGTGCCTAGAGCGGGACTCGAACCCACATCTCTTTGCATTCCGGGCCAGTGTGCTAACCATTACACCACCTAGGCTCCCTGATATCAATACACTCCCCACGCCTACCTGTCTATGTGGTTACTTGCCTGAGAGGTCAGTGCAGACCACTACACTCGTCCCCTGGAATTGTAAGTCTTGTAATGCTTACAATTACATACATACAGGCAATGCACTAACACATACATACACAGGGTAGGTTCAACAACCATACAGCGCAAAGCTTGTACAGGATCCTGATCACGGCAACCAGTGTCATGGGGGGTGATGAAAATGGGAAATATTGTGCCTAGAGCGGGACTCGAACCCACATCTCTTTGCATTCCGGGCCAGTGTGCTAACCATTACACCACCTAGGCTCCCTGATATCAATACACTCCCCACGCCTACCTGTCTATGTGGTTACTTGCCTGAGAGGTCAGTGCAGACCACTACATTAGGATAGGGCAATGACTGGTTGGTTCAGGGTCAGGATAATGAGACTGAGTGGGATATCAGGTCATGGTATGTGTGGTGTGTGTGAGTGAAAACGTAGGGTGAAGGGTTAGCCATGGATTTGTTTAAATGTCGTCTGCTGTCATATTTGCGAAAGCACACGACATTAAATCCGTGACAGCAAATCTGGAAAGTCACTTTTTCTTACGAGTACCCGCTATTATTTCCAGCTGCTTCTTAATATAGTCTTCAGTCGAGCGGGTGGTGGTGTTAGTTTTAGTGAAAGGAAATGTGGACCTGGGGGAAGAAGCGGGGGGGGGGGGGAGTAGAGTAGAGTGACCCGACAAGATCAACATGGCAACAAAAATAAATATCGATACTCTGGGATTGATTGGATTAAACGCAAGCCCCCTTAGTGAGTTGTTTGGGCTGAAGTGTCGGCGCGAATCAGCGCAGTGTGGGGCTGATCCGTTTGCAGCGTGCAGTGTTCCCCAAGTGGACGGGAACTGAACACATATACAGTAAAACCTCTCTAAATCGACCCACCATGGGACCGACTTTAAGTGGTCCATTTATGGAGGTGGTCGGCTTAGGGAGTTTGAATATCCTTACAATGGTATTGTTGGGACCCAAATAAAGCGATCGATATAGGGGAGTGGTCGGTCTGTGAAGGAGTCGGTATAGAGAGGATTCACTGTACATTCATGACACACACACAAAAAGCCTCAATTTGGTAGTTGCTATGTTATCTTACTACTAAGACAACATACCAACAGACTTGAATCAAATTGGACCAGTGCTGCTCAGCAGTGAACACAAGTGTTAACAAACTTATCACTCATGGGCAGGGTAAATCAATTCATCACACACAAAAGAAGAACCTGGGTCTGGAGACGGGATGGCCAAGATGATGTGGGTAGGGTGTACGCTTCCCGTGCGGAGAGGTCGTGGGTTCGATCCCCAGCAGAGTTAAATATCCGACCACTGAGACCGGTGGCGCCACTACTGGCTCAAACCTTCACCAGTGACGTGAATATTGTCACTCGCGCACTGGAATTTATTGTATTAGGCTAGGGCATCATATTTCCTAAGCCAGAGAATATATCATATTCATTGTCTTGTCTCTTTACTACACTTGAGCATGCCAATTATATATATATATATATACATATATATATATACATATATATTATATATAATCTATTATATACATATAAACGCTCGGAGAATTATTTGTTATTTATTAGTGTCGATTCTAACCGACTGAATATTGGCCAATCGCCGTCGTCCGCTATCCCCTGCTGCGTTGCTGCGGCCCTCGACGCGGCCCGATCGGTTTGAATCATCACTTGCCTCCTGTTTTTTGCTTTGAAAGGATCACAGTCTACCTGCTACCTGTGCTGCCTTTGTTTACCTGCGTTACCTGTTGTTTTACCTGGGCCAACGGACGACTTCAGCTGATTCCGTGAACTCTACCAACAATAACAAGGACGATCGTTCCTGAATTACAGAATAACGGTATCGTGCACATAAATAAACCTTATTTCTACAGGACAGCGGACGACTGATGAAAAATATTTCAATGTTGTCGATTTCCAAATAGACTGATCGACGTTGAAAACGCTTTTGCTCAAATACTTATCGATCGTTAAGAACTGCATACTCGGGCCAGTTGACGACTATATCAGTCGGTTCATAGTTACTTAGATCAGGCATATTAATATCGTATCGACGAGCGATTTGAATCTTGTCGATTTATTCGTATAGATTTGAAACTAGTCCGTACTTTAACGGTCGTTCACCACAAATCGCCCGATTGGGCCAACGGACGACTCATTCGATTTTGCAAGTAACGGACGATTAAACCATCCATACTCAACGGCGATTTCTACAGGGACAGCGGACGACGGATGAAAAATATTTCCAGACTGATCGACGTTGAAAACGCTTTATCGGGCCAACGGACGACTCGTTCGATTTTGCAAGTAACGGACGATTAAACCATCCAGACTCAACGGTCGATTTCGTCATTTACCCCTGACGGGCCAACGGACGACGGACTGATCGACTTATCGGGCCAACGGACGACCATGAAAAACTTTGCCTAACGGACGACCGAGGGGGATGCCGCTACCCTACTGTAGTGATTGCGGCTTCAACCACAGGAAAAACGACAAGGAGTCGTGTGAAGACCGGAGGGATCGTGTTACAGTCCGTACACGAAGTACGACCAAGATGGCCACTGCGAAGACGAAAGACGATTCGGGCCAAGATACGACATCGGTGTCGGACTTTTCGTACGACGACAAGGAGGAAGCGGTGAAGAAAGCAATTGCTGAGCTGGAGGCAGAGCTGAGATTGCAAGACTTACAGGACAGGTTGAGGGGTCTGGAAATAGAGAGGGACAGGAGGAGATCCGGCCGACCACTTGCTCGGGATGAACCTCAGCGCGAAGACAACACGGAGAGGTGCGAATTGGCTAAGGTCATTCATACAGCTCCGGATGATACAAGATCAGAAGTGAAGACGAGGGACAACGAAGACGACGGTCATTCCTCATACGGCCGTTCGCGTAGACGTTCAAGGGACGACGGACGACACGATCGCGGAGTGATAGCAGCGCGTCCAGGCGAAGACGGAGTAAGTGGTCTCTCAAGAAACACACTTTGGGGGGAAAGGACTTGAGGAAGCTAAACGGTTACGAACTGATTAACGCTAGCGCTTCCTGGTGCCTTACCTTACCGGACCTCTCCGTCCAAGACTATAAGGCGTTCTTGCAACATCTTAAGTTTGTCACCAATCGCGCGATGGATGATCACTACAATAACGTAGCTCATGTTGAGTACGATTTAGAGATCAGGAAGTTGGCCGAGACATTGGGGTTCGCTGCGTTCGCGTCGAAATACCAAAGCGAAAGCATGTCACACTACAGTGACCAGAACCGTAGGCAACGGAAGGGCGGCTATGGAACTTAGACGGCATCCAGGAGAAAATCGCCTTTGGGACCTGGTAAGCGCTCCTGCTATGCCTGGAACTCCGATGCTGGATGCGACCGCAAGGAAGACGAGTGCAGGTTCAGGCACACCTGCTCGAAGTGCGGCGGAAAGGGGCACAAACGCTATAAGTGCAAAGAGTGACTTTGTGCGGAAGAGTTCACAAGACTTGCCGGGGCAAGTTCTGTGGCAGCGGAGCACGAGCCCTCGAGCCGACAGAAGATAGGTGTTTTGATCGGGGACTCGGTTGACAGGGAGACTGTCATCAGGGGGGTCGATGTTGACAGGGAGACTGTCAACAGAGATGTTGCCGAACGGAGGAGCAGCAACTCATGCGAGGACACATATACATCGACCGACATCGCCGCGGAGAGTGGCAGCACCGTGCATGACGGGGAGATACGAGTGGACCTTAATGAGGACATGGTGGTCAATAATGACATTGCAGACGGAGGGGTGATTGACACTCGAGCCGATGGTCGCGGCGACAAAATCGGGCCCATCGATACCAATACTGATCGTTTTTCTTCCAATGTACAGGAGGGAGGGGTTGAGAAACTTACATTATGGGGCACTGTTAATATAAAGGATGCCGATGGTCGTTTACACATTCGGGATGTGGGAGATCATATATTGGTCTCGCTTTCCGAGCGGATAGACGGTAACAAATTCCAATTTGAAGTGTATCGATCATGTTTTGAGGGCAATTGTGACTGTACCCACTTTATTGAAGCAAACCGCTCCCAGCTGAAGCCTTGTAGATTTGTTGTAGAACTATTCTTCAGGGGGGATAACGATCCCGACGCTATATTTATATTGGTATTCGGTTTCAGGGTAATAAATGATGAGTGTGTTACCTCCTATAACACCAGGGAGAGGAAGGCTAGGAACAACTGGGAGCGCGAGATAATTTTCGAGAAGTTTCACGCAGAGCTAGCCGACGGGAATATATCCAGGGTCCTTGACAAGCCTCAGTGCACACATTCAGTCTTTGTCGTACCGAAAGACGATGGCGGTGGTAGAACCGTCGTCGATTGTAGCAGGCTGAAAGGGAATTCTGTCAACCAATACACACATGGCATAGCCACTACCTTCAGCTATAAAAGCATTGATAACGTTACTGACTGCATGGAGAGAGATGATTTTCTATCCACCATAGACATTAAGGATGCTTATAGAGCTGTCTCCATTCATCCGTGCGACAGGCCTCGTCAGGGGCTTGCTATCGCTAGGGCACTTGGTGATGACGGAGCCTATTACCTGGACAATAGACTTAGCATGGGCCTTTCCTCTAGCCCTTACATATTTTCAAAAATATCGGACTTTATTGTAAGATGTGCTGTAAGGGAGGGCGTTACTCGAGTCATTAATTACTTCGATGATTTCTGTGTCTTAGGTCAGAGTGAGTTTGAGGCCATGAGGGCCCAGAGGTTAGTTCTAGGCATTATCCGCAGGTTGGGGTTTTATGTCAGCTACAAGGTGAGCAAGGCTGGACGGAGAGTTCGGTTCCTTGGAATCATCATTGATTCGGACAATTTGGAACTCACCCTTCCTATAGATAAGTTGGAAAAAATGAGACGGACACTTGTAACAATGAGGGATCGCAAGAAAGCTTCAAAGAGGGAGCTCGAACAGGTCGGGGGAATCCTAGCCCACTGTGCAAAGGTGATCAGGGGCGGGCGAACCTTTACTAGGAGGATATTTGATATGTCAGCAGCACTCAAGGAGGGCCACCATAGGGTTAGGCTAACTAAGGGGGTACGCGAAGATCTCGAATGGTGGATCACATTTTCCGCCCAGTTTAATGGCAAGGCCAAAATTCTTGGTCGCTTTGCCCCCCCTCATTGCCTCCTACAGTGATGCTTCGGGATGGGGTCTGGGGGCCCTTCACGGTAACGACTGGCTGGTCGGCTCTTTCATTGAGGCCGACGATAGATTGCTCGCTGGCTACGTGGGTCACCATCACGATAGTCCCGAGGGCCATGTAGCTGCTTCCCATATAAATATTAGGGAGATGGCTGCGGTCTATGCCGCCTGCGAGAGGTGGTCACATAAGTGGGCTGATGCAACTGTTGTCATGGTTACTGATAGCGCTGTCGTTCAGGCTGCCCTGAGCACAGGCAGATCAAGGTCTGGGGGGATCATGTATTATCTCAGGAGATTGTTTTGGATGGCGGTGAGCAAGAATTTTGAGTTCAAGTCTGTTTACATTCGTAGTAAGGATAATGTGATCTGTGACTCCCTGAGCCGCCTCGACGACAGTGCTAACAACACCAGGATCTTAGAAGCTGACCCTGAGGGTTTGCTCTGCTGTAGGGCTAAACTTGTTCATACTCTATTCTCTTACAGAAAGGTCTCAGCTGAGAAGGGAGCAAAAGAGCTTTCAGGAGCAGTTCTACGCGCCGAACTCGATAACAACAAGGGCTGTCCAAGTCAAGAGATACTTGGCCTTTGTTGAGACTTTTAGTTCTACTCATGCTCCTGTTCCATGTTCGGATGAGCAAGTCGCCCTGTACGCAACTTGGCTCGCCCGCTCTATGAAGTATAGCTCAATCACTAATTACCTGAGCGGTTTAATCTACTTTCTAAAACAGACTGGTGCTCAGCCAATTGACTACAACAGTTTCATTATATCTTCTACACTGAGAGGTATTAAGCGGGTCAAGGGTGATGCCCCACGTCGGGCCAGGCCTCTCCTGCCTTCTATGATGAGGAAGATATTTGCTATGCTGCGCTCGTCCCCGGGCCATACATCGTGGAGAGCGGCTATACTAGTTTCCTTTAGAGCCCTTCTGCGGAAGGCGCAGGTCACCCTCTCGGACTCAACGCTTCGGAGGGAGGATTTCAAAATCTTTGACTGGGGCATGGTCATAACGATTAGGAAAAGTAAGACCATTCAGTTCGCTGAGAGACTATTGGAAGTCCCCGTTGCTCGATGTGCCGATCCGGGGATGTGCGCAGTCCACTGGGTTGAACTGCACTTCGCCCAGCTTCCCGCTGGACCCGGGGAGGAAGCATTCAAGCTTCCTGATGGGTTTGGCGGCTCTACGCCAATGACATATGCTATTTACCAGCAGACTCTAAAGACCTTTGCAGCAAGGGCAGGTATTGATTGCGACGACTTATCATCACATTCACTTCGCCGAGGTGGCTGCACCTTTTTAGCCTTATGTGGGGCCACAGTAGAGGAAATTAAGGTACGGGGGGACTGGGCATCCGACACAGTTTACGCATATCTGAAAACCCCCTTATCTGTCCGGATTATGGACGACATGAGGGTGGCAGCCACCTTGTGCTCCGAGACGGCTTGATTGGTTTGGGTGGGAGTCGTGCGGCTCCCTTTGGCATTTATCGCTCAGAGCGGAGTCAATAAACGAACCAACCCAATCTACCGTCTCTCTCTTCAATTCGTAGGGGAGGCTTATATTATATATAATCTATTATATACATATAAACGCTCGGAGAATTATTTATTATTTATTAGTGTCAATTCTAACCGACTGAATATTGGCCAATCGCCGTCGTCCGCTGTCCCCTGCTGCATTGCTGCGGCCCTCGACGCGGCCCGATCGGTTTGAATCGTCACTTGCCTCCTGTTTTTTGCTTTTTATTAGGTAGGGCATTTATATCGCACAGATGCCAGCCCCCCGGAGTCCAATAAAACGAACCATCCACCTGCCGTCTCTCTCTTCAATTCGTAGGGGAGGCTTATATATATATATGCTCTATAATTTATTATGGGAATATATACAAGGACACTATCACTTATCAGTTCTCTTCTATATATTAGTTATTACCTACTATCCTACTGTCATAAGAGTTAGTTCCTGCTTCTGCCACTATGGCGCCACCTGTGAGTGGCTCCTGGCCACCCTGATACCAGGTGTGTCTGGTCACTACCGCCTCCAGACCTGCATATAGGACAGGGCAATGACTGGTTGGTTCAGTGTCAGGATAATGTGACTGAGTGGGATATCAGGTCATGGTGCTGGTGGCCTGGTCTCCCAGTGGGGCAGAACTATAAAGTGTGCACTGTCACAAGTCGGACCCGTATAAATATATGAACATTTTTTGTTGTTGTTGAAGATTTATACTGCCTATCATGGATAAGCCTGAATAGGCTTGTTTTCACCATTAGACAGTTTGTCGATAGAAAGCCCGAGCCTACACTTTTACCGACCCAAGGGATTTTTAACCTCCCACACCACATAGACATGGTATGAGAGCAACTGGCCTTTGATGACGCTGTAAGTTATACACAGCAGTGGAAATCCAAATTGGCAGAGATAGGGGCACGGGGAATCGAACCACCGACCTTCAGATTAGGAGTCCGACCTAGAAAAAAGTCAGACACTCTAACCACTCCGCCACATACATATATATAGATATACATACATACATATATTTAGTGGTGTACACACCACAACAGTGTATTAAACACCCACCAGGTGTCAGGTCCGCCAGCAGACATTGTAAACTGAACGCAGCGTATGTAAACCCTTATCAGCCTGTGTGGTCTCACGAGTACCTGACTGGGCATGCGCGGTGGCCACAAACCTCCGCACCCTTCCTGCATATTTCCATGTGTGGCAATGAGGTCACGTGACCCAACAGTCCAGCCCGCCATGTGTGGCTGTAGACTGAACATGGCGCCTGTCTGGCCCCGGGTTGGTTGTGTAATTTAAGAAGGGGAATAGCGACCCACTACTACTGCTTTGAAGTCTCTATCAGATATGTCTGAATAGAAGGTGCACAATAAAGGTTACAAAAGGCATGCAGTGTAGAGTGGCTGCAGTCTTCTTCCCCTTCTTCCCTTCTACTTCCCTTTCTTCTTCCACTTCTTCCCCTTCTTCTTCCACTTCTTCTCCACTTCTTCCACTTCTTCTTTACACTATTCTTCCACTTCTTCCTCGAATTCTTCTTCTTCCACTTCTTCCCATTCTTCTTCTCATTCTTCTTCCCATTCTTCTTCCACTTCTTCCCATTATTCTTCCTCCTCCACATCACCATCACCCATCACCATTATCGTCGTCATCATCGTCATCAGCATCAACAACACAGTCCCCCACCCCCTTCCTCTAGACTCAAATTTATATTATTCTGCAAAAGGAGAATTGCAATCAATATAAATTCCAACTACTACCACCATTAAACTTAACACCCTTGGACCATGCAACCTTACAGGCTCTGTCACACGTCACCGGATTGAGCAACGGACAGAATTGTCTAGTGCGGTGGTGTTTTGGCGTGATAAGTATAAAAATGTATTAAAATGTGTCAAAATGTTGCGCTATTGGGACAAGGGGGCTGGACGAACGGACATGGAACGGACATGAACGGATAACAAAACGATGGTAAGCGGACTAAATGGACTTAAACCGGACAAGAACCGTACACGTCAATCCGGCAGCATCCATTCCAAGTTTTGTGCATGTTCAAAACTTGTACCGAATCGGGCCAGATATCAACGGATATCAACGGATATGCAACAGACACAAACCAGACTTTGCCGGATATCAACGGACTTTGTTCAGTTTCTTTCCGTTTCCCCAATCCGGTGATGTGTGACAGCGACTTAAGCGAGCAAAATTTCAATCCCAGGCAATTGATCTCCCTCTTTCCACTGTGCCTAGTAACACGAAGCGGCAGTCTAATTAGTGATGCGTATAAATATTCAAGTTATTGATTGGTTTGACCTGTTTGAATCCCACAAGCCACCACGCAAGAAGCAGATGCTCATCTTATCCTATCTGGCCACTATGCACATGCGCAAAGAAACGCGCATTAATCGACGAATTACCAGTACAGCGGGCCATAGCAAGGCGACTGAATTTGCTATTGATTGAGGATAACGTCGAATCAGAGTCAGTCTTTCGGTGTCCTTCTTTTCTTTTGCTTGCTTGTTGTGGTTTTACATCCTGGCAACATCTAAGGTCACATCAGGATGGGTACCGACTTAAGACAGTGTGCATTCATGGCGACCTTATAGTGCTGCCCCACTGGGAGACCAGGCTGCCAGAACCATGACCTGATATCCCACTCAGTCACATTATTCTGACACTGAGACAACCAGTCCTTGCACTATCCTAATAATACCAAGCGATAAGTATGACTTTTTAAGTCATCGGGTTGATTCGACCAGGATTCGAACCCGTGGTTTCGGATCCCACAATCTACCAAAACGGGAGACGGATGTTCAACTCATTCCGCCATTTCGTCTGGTCCCGATATCCCTCAATCCAAGCAGTCTTTTGTTTCCGTCTTAACGATTTTCCATTGTTTTCCAGTCGTAGAGTCAGTCGTTTGGTGTCCTTCAATCCAAGTACAATAAAACCTCTCTCAATCGACCGACCATGGAACCACCTTTAAATGGTCCATTTAGGGAGGTGGTCGGATTAAGGACTTTTTTTTATCGTTTCAATCAGTCAATGATCATGTGGGACCCAAATAAAGCGATCGATATATGGGAGTGGTCGATCTGTGGTGGTGGTGGACGGTTAAAGAGGTTTTATTGTAGTGTTTTGTTACCGTCTTAACGATTTTCCATTGTTTTCCAGTCCCTTCCCCTTCTCCTCCCCCCCCTCCCCCTCAACCGTCCCCCCTCCCCCCTAACACCCACACACCCTGAGACATCGATCCTTTTGTTCAAATTTACATTGTCGACACGCAGCTTCCATTGGGAAACAAAAGTCATTGACAGAGAGAGCTTTTCAAATGTGACATCCTTCCTGAAAATCGGGCGTTTCAAGTCAAGTCAATTCGCTAACGTTATTTATTGTTTGGTATTTTCTAATCGGTACTTAGCATATTCTTTTTTTGATTGTTGTAGGGATGATGAAGATAGGAAATACTGCGCCTAGAACTGGAATCAAACCCACATCTCTTGCATTCCGGGCTAGTGTGCTGACCATTACACCACCTAGACTCCCTGATGTCACCACCCTTTCCACGCGACCATGTCTATGTGGTTCCTTGCCTGAGTGGGATGTCAGTGCAGGCAACTACAAAATTAATCCAAAATATTTGTTTATTTGTTATTCTTTAATCAACTTTAATCAGTGTTGGGAAGATGGAGTTGTTTCAAGCATGTCGCACAATCCATAGAGCATCGGACGCGGTAGCCGAGTCGGTAGAGCACAGGCTTCCCGTGCTGAGTGTCGCGAGTTCGAACCACAGTCGACTCAAACCAATGACTCACAAAATTGACACTTGTCGTTACCTAGCCTAGCGCTCAGCACTGATAGGGCAGGGCAAGTACTGCTTAGCTCAGTATCAGGATAATGTGAGTGGGAAATCGGGCCTGGTCTCCCAGTGGGGAAGCACTATAAAGTCACCATGTGTATGCACTGTCACACGTCGGTATCCGTCCTGATATGACCATAGATGTTGCCAGGACCTAAAACTCTGACAAACAGACAAACAATTCACAGAGCAGGACTCTCGCCCAAATAAATATCTGCCATAACGAGGCGACCACCCTAATACCCCTGTCACACTACGATGTAACGAGCCAACGTAAGCCTGACGTGGTGATTTTTCGTCATTACGTTGACGTACGTTGGATTACATTATGATGACGTCAGAATGACATTAGACTGATGTCGAGCTACGTCACATTATGTTGTGTTACGTCAGCGCACATCAAAGTTTTGAACCTGTTCAAAACTTTCGACGTAACTAGAATGTAAGGGTTTACGTTTGCCGTATGTTCTGGACACGTTCAGCGAACGTCAATGAAACGCTGGTCACTATGTTGCACTACGTTGCACTACGTTGCATTACGTTGACCCATATTAAAGGTGGCGGGAACGTGCAGTCCGGGTCCTGAAAACGTCAGGAAAACAGATGCCTAACGGACGTCCAACGTACGTTTACCATTTTGCCACCGTTTCATGATGTAAGTAAGGTAAGGTAACGTAAAGCAACATAGTTCTGGCGATGGAATAATGTACATAACGTTCCCTGAGCGTAATTACGTTGTCCTCTCTCGTTGAATGACGCTATCACTATGCTTTACCGCCGTTACTCTCTCGTCCACTACGGTGCATCCACCTTCAACTTGTGCCCAAATTTGCATACTACGCCGAGAAGTTCGACGTTTTTCACGTTCTCCCGATGTTTACGTCGTTACGTCGTAGTGTGACAGGGCCATTACCAGACGGGATGGCCGAATGAGTTAGAGCGTCCGTCTCCCGTGCTGGTAGATCATGGGGTCGAACCCTGGTCGAGTCAAACCAATGACTTAAAAATTGATACTTGTCGCTTCCTAGCCAGGCGCTCGGCATTATTAGGACAGGGCAAGAACTGGTGTGCTCAGTGTCAGGATAATGTGACTGAGTGGGATACCAGGTGATGGTGCCGGCGGCCTGGTTTCCCAGTGGGACAGCACTATAAAGTCATCATGAGTGTGTACTGTCACAAGTCAGTACCCATTCTGATATGACCTTAGATGTTGCTAGGACGTAAAACAACAAACAAACAGACCCTAACCATTGGGCCACTGTGGCTTCCTGATGCTAACATATGCCTGTTGGCATGTTGCTTAGTGACAGGAATGCTGTCTGCTGCAGTCATTGCATTAGAATCATCCAAATCCCAAGTCTGCTACTACAAATATTCAGATACAACATGAGACAGATTCATTGGTCATACAAATTTAGCGGTGTATATGTTACAGTAAGATTGTGTAATTAGGGATTTTGCGAAATCCTTGAAAGCTTCAGGGATTTTGCGAAATCCCCGTTTCACTTATATTAGGGATGTCATGAAATCCCTCAAATATCTAGGGATTCTGCGTAATCACTGACAATTGTCATTTTACACAACTTTACTGCACATATTTCAGGGAGATTGTGAAATAGTGATTCTCTTGATAGGCATTAATTTGACCACTGGAAATGGGGTGCATCAAACCCCCTGTCACTGTTGACAGTACACAAACGCACTCCCTGTCACTGTCGACAGTAAACAAACGCACCCCTTTCGCTATTGATATTAAACCAATGCACCCCTGTCACTGTTGACAGTACACAAACACACCCACTGTCACAGTTGACAGTACACAAACACACCCACTGTCACAGTTGACAGTACACAAACGCACCCTTTGTCATTGTTGATAGTACACAAAGACACCCACTGTCACAGTTGACAGTACACAAACACACCTACTGGCACAGTTGACAGTACACAAACACACCCCTTGTCATTGTTGACAGTACACAAACACACCCACTGTCACAATTGACACTACCCAAACGCACCCCTTGTCATTGTTGACAGTGAGCAGACATTTCTCTTACCACAACTGCCCTCACCCCCCCCCCCCCCTTCTCCGTCTGTCCCCAGCCTTGGCTGATTCTGTACAGATGCCATCCCACCTGCCACTCCTAACTGCTCCCAACCACTGTCTGTGTTCACAGAAAAAGTATCCCCCATGATGCTTGATTAAAAGTCTCCACCCACCCCATTCCCAGCTTGGAGGGGTTTCCTATGCACTGCTGGTCTGGTAGGCTATAAGCCGGTATGTCTTCGGCACCTTGTATTCCCAGGTGGTCGCGCGTCCAAGTACTGAAGGGGCTCAACACTGCTTAACGTCCGTCGATCGGATGAGAACCAGTGTTTGCAATGAGTGGTCCTGGTACTGCAGGGATTGAAACTTGGGTCGCATACACTAAAACAACAACATCACCACCACCACCACCATCACCACCATCATTACCACCATCATCATCATCATCATCATCATCACTCCACAGGATGAACAGCAATTCTCATCTTCCACCTTCCCATGTACGTACAGTAATTCCATGAGCTTTTTTTTTTTTTTCACACCGGTAGAGTGAGTGGCGGTTACAGTGCGAAGCGGAACTGACTAGTCCAGACTCCAGCAGTCAATGACTGAGTGAGTGCTGGTGGAAAGGAGGGATATTCCGGGTTATTATACTCGTATAATTATTATACAGCATATATATATATATTTATATATACCGTTGCTATGGTAAGTGAACTGATGGCTGAATTATACATGCATAAATCTACATGAGCACCACGGCTGTATTGGAGGTAATCGGCAGTATGCCTATATAGTTAAGGTAATCTGCAGTATATCTACATTTAAAGTAGTTTGCGTTATCAAAATTAGGCTGCTCTGTGAAATTACAGTTCAAATTTCACATCGCGAATGACAAATGGAAAGTGGCATGGCTTTTCAAGAAGTTTGTTATTTTACGTCCTAGCAACATCTCAGGTCATATCAGGACGGGTACAGACTTGTGACAGTGCGCAGTCATGGCAACTTTATAGTGCTGCCCCACTGGGAGACCAGACCACCAGCACCATGACCCAATATCCCATTCAGTCACATTATCCTGACACTGAGCTAACCAGTCCTTGCCATATCCTAATAATGCCAAGCGCCTGGCTAGGAAGCAATAAGCAATTAAACCAATGCACCCCTGTCATTGTCGACAGTACACAAACACACCCACTGTCACAGTTGACAGTACACAAACACACCACACCCACTGTCACAGTTGACAGTACACAAACGCACCCTTTGTCATTGTTGATAGTACACAAAGACACCCACTGTCACAGTTGACAGTACACAAACACACCCACTGTCACAGTTGACAGTACACAAACGCACCCCTTGTCATTGTTGACAGTACACAAACACACCCACTGTCACAGTTGACAGTACACCAAGTATCAATCCCCTACCAACACGGCTTCTATCAACCATCAGCTACAAGCAAGACTAGAAAGAAGGAAGAGCAGGAGGATATGTAGACAAAGGGAAGGATGAAGGGGACAAACAACTAAATGAGAACCCGGGTGTGGTGGCCGAATCAGTAGAGTGCAGCTCTCCTATGCAGGAGGTCAGAAGTTTGAAACCCGATTGATGTACCAATGATGTACAACATTGATACTTGTCACTACCTAGCCTGGTGCTCGGCATTACTAGGATCGGGCAAGGACTGGTTAGCTCAGTATCAGGATAATGTGACTAGTGGGAAATTGGGTCATGGTGCTGGCAGCCTGGTCTCCCAGTGGGGCAGCACTATAAAGTTGCCATGAGTGCGCACTATCACAAGTCGGTATTCATCGTGACATGGCCTTAGATGTTGTCAGGAGGCAAAACCCCAACAAGCCAACTAAATGACAGACCTGCAGGGTGACAGGAGACAGACACGCTGTGAGGCAGGGCCCGGTTTTAATTGGACGGCAGCCCGGGGAAGCCCGGCGAGTGTCGCCAGAAAGGGGCTCATTGTTGCAGCGCGTCCCGTGTAGGGGGCGGTGTGAACACAGGCGGTAGCGCCGATAAGGACCCGATCAATGACAATGTACCTTCCGGGTAGAATACACAATGTGGATGGCGATGGGATGGGGTGAAGAAGGGAGTGGGGGGGGGTAGGGGAGGGGATCGGAGGGAAAGGGGAGGGAGGGTATGATATGGGGGAGGGGAGGGAATGAGAGGAGAGGGACGGGAGGGGAAGGGACGGGGGGACGGGAGGGGAATGGATGGGAGGGGGAGGGATTGAAAGGGGAGGGCAGGGGAGGTCAGAGGAGAGTTGAGGGGAAAGAAACGGGGAGGGGGAAGTGCCGGGAGGTCAGGGGATGTGGGGGAGGGGAAGGTGGGATTGATTGATTGATTGATTGGTTGTTGCTTTACGCCGTGTTGGCAGCATAGGCCATATTCACGGCGAGAAATGTTTGTTTTTTGTTCAAACCATCGCTTTTACATGTAAAAGCAGACAATCAATTATGTGCCAATAGACACTCATTAAATTAGAAAGCTTACAATCATATATTTGTGGTCAAGGGAAACAAATTCCCATAGAAAAAGAAAAGTTGTATTAATAAGCTGCCCTCAAAAAGGCTGGGAAGGGGGGGAAGGGAGAAGGGAGTGGAAGGAGGGCAAGGGAGGGAGGTTGAGGGGAGGGAACTAGAGGAGAGGGGAGTAGAGGAGAGGGGAGATAAGGGGGAGGGGAGGGAAAGAGAGGAGATGGGAGGGGTCTGGAGGAGAGGGAAGGAGAGGGGTGTGGAGCAGAGGGAAGGAGAGGGGCGGAGGGGAGGGAATGAGAGAAGAGGGCAGGGGAGGGGATTGATTGAGAGGGGAGGGGGGGGGGGCAGCGGTAGACTAAGGGAGTGTTAAAGTTGCATAGTCCGATGGTTTTGAATTTCTGTATTTTTTCTGAGATAAATATATTAGATCGATCACTAGTATCTCACTTTTCATTAGTTCAAAGTTACTTTTATTTTAAATGGTAAACTTTTTAGATATTTTGAATGCAAACATGGAAAATTAGTTTTGGCAAACACCATAGACTTCTGCAGAAACAGGTTCTGTTAAATTGACTTAGTATTGCCTTCTACGCAGAAACAAATAATTAATAAGTGCATCAGTATCTAAGTTAGATACGTCAAATCAAATCTACATAATTGGTTTGGTTTTGAAAATGTGATATTTCATCGGACTATGCAGCTTTAAGTTTATTGTACTTGGTAGAGCTCACCCCGAGGTTTCACACAGAACCACTTCACCGTAACCCTCTCTTAAACTTCATGTTCAACCAATTCCCTCTGTGCTCTGCCTTCTCTGTGTATAGCCGAACCAGCCACCACACCACAGCACCCTCTGTCACTTAGCCACCAACTGTCGGGTACCAGCTGAGGCGTTGCATTCATACCACATTGTCTGCAATGAACACCGCACACAAAACAACAACAATGGGCTGGCTGAAGAATGGCTTCACAGAACTACATTTCGCAGTTTCTTCTGCAACTTTCTGGTGATCTCATTTATTCTGGGAACAGAAACTACGGTTTACTAAAACGCTGCCTACTAGACATCATATTCACCCGCCCCTGTTAATTTACCAGATGGCCGAATGAGTTGAGCGTCAATATCGCATTTTAGTAGATCGTGGAATTGGAACCCATGGGTTTGAACCCTGGTCGGGAAAACCAATGACTTAAAAATGTATACTTGCCACTTCCTAACCAGGCAGTCAGCATTATTAGGATAGGGCAAGGGCTGGTTGGCTTAGTGGCAGGATAATGTGACTTGAGTGGGATACCAGGTCATGGTACTGGCAGCCTGATTTTCTGGTGGCCTGGTCTCCCAGTGGGGCAGCACTATAAAATAAAGTTGCCATGAGTGTGCCCTATTACAAGTCGGTACCCGTCCTAATATGACCTTTTATGTTGTTAGAACGTAGAACTCCAACAACCAAGCCTGTTAATTTAACTACAATGTGTTCATTATGGATATATTACTACACAATATAATCGCTTCACCCTTGCTGAATCACGTGACCATGTCCGAGGACCGTGGCCACCAAACACAAAGCGCTGTCGTCCAAGGATATGGTCAGGTGACTATTTACGAGTAGCACAATTACGCCAGCACTTTTGTAATAGTGGAGCAGTTTGATTCTCATTCTGGCCACTGCGTGAAAATTTGAATTCGTGAAAATATCGGCTCTGTTCTAAAACCGTTGGTCCGCTAACCCAATGACTTCTAAATGAGCGCAACCAAATCAGATTGAATGTTATTAGATTAACAGGAGCGAGTCCTATGATTAAACCCCGCAACTAGCAATTAACCGGCTTGGTCTAATTCCAATAGAAACCATTGTGAAAGCGAGAGTGGTTAGAACAGTCGGCGAAATAAAGACCCTTGGTTATTAGCATACTGCAGTTTAGTTGGTAAATGTACCTCGGTCAATCTTCCATTGTCAGCATGCTCGACTGGACCAGGTCTCACTAAGATAGCCGCCCCTCCTTTATATACCAACCAGGTCACATAGAGCCCCCCTACCCAGCATCCTCCCCTACATACCCAACAGGCCTTGCGCAGCAGACTCCGCTTTTATTAAGAATTTACCAGAAAAGCGCCTCAAATTCATTCTACTTTCCATGCACGATGGCTTCTCCACTTTGGACTTGGGGAATGGGATGATGGTGGGGAAGGGGGTTAACACAAAACTTCACAAATTGTTTGAATAGGTTCGCTGGTTTTTGGAGGTTTACATCCTGACAGCACTTAAGGTCATATCAGGAAGGGTACCGACTTGTGACAGTGCGCACTCATGACAATTTTATAGTGCTAACCGATTGGGAAATCAGGCCGTCCGCACCATGACCCAATATCCCACTCAGTCACATTATCCTGCCACTGAGCAGTCAACCAGTCCTTGCCCTATCCTATTAATGCAGAGTGCCAGGGCTAGGAAGTGACAAGTATCAATTTGATAAGTCATCGGCTTGACTCGACCGTGAACCGAAACTCTTTAATCTCCCACATGCGAGGCCCACGCACTACCAATTCGGCCACAGCGCCCGGTACAGACTTGGCGGTGGTTTCTCCAGGGACTTACACAAAACTTTACAAATTGTTTGAATAAATGGAATGTGAAGGCTCGAAGATGAGCACCGCTTCTTATGCATCACTTCTAGTGCTTACACGTCACTTCCGGTTTGCTCCCCAGTGGCTCCCCTGGGGGGCTCCTTAATGGGCTGATGGAAGCCAACACAGGCTCCTGGATTGGACGCACTTGAACATGGTTTTAAAACAGATTACTACAGCAAGACGGGATGGCCAAATGAGTTGAACGTCCGTTTGCCGTTTTGGTAGATCGTGGGATTCGAACCCATGGGTCGAGTCAAAACCAATGACTTAAAAATGTATACTTGTCGCTTCCTAGCCAGGCACTAGGCATTATTAGGATAGGGCAAGGACTGGTTGACTCAGTGTCAGGATAATGTGACTGAGTGGGATATCACTTATCAGGTCGTGGCAGCTTGGACTCCCCATGGGGCAGCACTATAAAGTCGCTATGAGTGCGCACTGACACATGGTCCTGATATGACCTTAGATCTTGCCAGGACGTAGCTCTCCAATAACCAACCTACAGCTACAGTAGCAGGAGTAGCCTAGCAGTGCCATAAGCTGCATTAAAACTACCAAACTATGTGACTCGGCATGGTGACCCAATCGGTAGAGTTCAGGCTTCAATCAATCAATAGTTCCGTCCTCTAGTCGAGGGTTGGATGCAATGGTTCTCCACTTGTCCCGATGGTGTGCTGTTCTGATAGACTATGAATAATTCAAGCCTGTCCACTGTGAAATATTTGTAAACCATGATGTTCTTGGTCTCCCTCTCCCTCTGCTGCCATTCACCTTCCCTTCCAACAATGTACGGTATATTGAACTCTGACGAATGATGTGGCCAAAATAAATAAGTTTCTTTGTCTGTATAGTGGCAAACAAGCATTTCTTATTTTTAATTTTTCTGAGAACTTCTTTGTTGGTGATCTTCTTTGTCCATGATATTTTCATCATCCTTCGATAAGTCCACATCTCAAATGCTGCTAAACGTTTGTACATTTTCTTAGAGATTGTCCATGTCTCAGCCCCATACATTAGAGTAGACCACACATAACACTGAAGAATACGCTTCCTTGTTTGTATTAATATCTTACTTGATGTTAACACTCTATACATTTTGGAGAATGTTGTTCGGGCTATTGTTATCCTTCTTTTAATTTCTTCCTCACATCTCCCATCATTTGTAATCTTTTGTCCGAGATATATGAATTCGGATACTTGTTCTATGTTTGTGCCATCTATGGTTATATTGACATTTGGTTTATCTGTCTTTTTACTTATAACCATTGTTTTGGTCTTCCTGGCATTCATCTTCATGTTGAATAGTATTCCAGCTTTATTGATTCTATTCACTATATCTTGTAGGTTTTTCTCACTGTCTGCTAGTATTACACTGTCATCGGCATATCTAAGATTGTTGATGTTCATGCCACCTATTGTCACTCCCTTGCAATCTTCAATGTGTCTGAAAATCATCTCTGTGTAAGATGATTAAGTGGCCAGTCACCTTGGAAAGGAAGGGGAACCTATCAAGTATTTACCCATAGTAAGCAATGGTAATTAATGGAAGTGAAGGCTTACCGTGCAGAAGGTCGGGAGTTAATTGATTATAGTAGGAGTTGCTCATAGAATTAATTGTTTATAGTTTGAGCTGCTCATGGACTTAATGGCCTATAGTTTTAGCTTATCATGGAGTTAATTGCTTATAGTTTGAGCTGTTCATGGACTTAATGGGCTATAGTTTTAGCTTATCATGGAGATAATTGCTTATAGTTTGAGCTGCTCATGGAGTTAATTGCTTATAGTTTGAGCTGCTCATGGAGTTAATTGGTTATTGTTTGAGCTGATCATGGAATTAATTGCTTATAGTTTGAGCTGATCATGGAGTTAATTGCTTATAGTTTTAGCTGATTATGGAGTTAATTGCTTATAGTTTGAGCTGCTCATGGAGTTAAGTCTACACTTCAGCCAAAGACGGACCGATTTATCGGTGCCATTTATATTGCTGCAGTTCTGCAGCCTTTAACCGTCAAAGGTTACAAACCCCCCAACAAAGAAGAAGATGATGATGAGTGTTATGCGAGGCACTAACAGCTCCCCTGGTGGCACCTGACGGACTTAGGCACACACCCTGTTACAGGACTCCTGTTAACACGGCGTCCATTGACAGCTGTCTCCCGCGGGAAGCAGTCGCCGCCCGAGCTGTCCTCAGACCCACATCACAAAACAAAGCCCTCAGTGACAGGGCACCATTTGAGGAAACAGACACACACACTTTGACAATATTCCCGGGCGGACTACTGCAAACAACACACACACATCCAGCACCTGCAAACCGACACAAAAACAAAGCTGATGCTACTTCTAGCTACATTGATCTAGTCTTTATCTTTATATCTATATCAAGTATTTCATGTCCCCTTTTTCTTTTCTTTTTATATTTATGAAAACCGGATCTTCAATCATAACCAAACATATTTTCCTTTAACGAGCTCGTACTACTATTACTACTGCTACTACTACTACTACTGCTGCTACTACTACTACTGCTAATACAGCTGCTACTGCTACTACTACTCCTACTACTACTGCTGCTACTACTGCTACTACTACTCCTCCTACTACTCCTCCTACTACTACTGCTGCTACTACTACTACTGCTGCTGATGATACTACTGCTACTACTAGTAGTGATGATACTACTGCTACTACTACTAGTAGTAGTAGTACTACTACTCCTGATACTACTACTGCTACTAGTACTGCTACTACTACTGCTACTACTACTCCTCCTCTTCCTCCTGCTACTACTACTCCTCCTCCTACTGCTGCTACTATTACTGCTACTACTACTACTACTACTCCTGCTACTACTACTGCTACTACTACTGCTGCTGCTATTACTACTACGGTTGCTACTACTACTGCTACTGCTGCTACTACTACTACTGCTACTGGGACTAGGACTAGGACTAAGACTAATGATACTACTACTACTAGTAATAGTACTACTGCTGCTGCTACTAATACTAATATTACTAATACCACTACTAATTCTAATAATAATGACAACGATAATAACAAGAATACTATCAATGATAATGATAACATCAATAATCATGTAAATTAAATAGAGTGCTCTCACCAGCAGGAGCCATCTTAAGGCGATGTAGGACTACATTAAAACAATAATATGACATTCTTTATAACTTTGTTTAAAAACCTGAAGGATAGAGTAATTTCAATAATCACATACAGTTATCTCAAAAACAGGAGAAATTAAATCTAACCTTTTGAAGAGATGCTGATTTTCTTACCTACTCTGCCAACCAGATGGCACAACTTCCATATGGCAGGTCGTGGGTTCGAACCCCAAATCCAGCGAATGACGTGCATATTGACACATGTAGCTACATAGCCTGGTGCTTGGCATTACTAGGATAGTGCCAGGAGCACTAATTGTGTGGAGTTGAAATTCCTGCTGTGTAAAACTGCATAGTTCGTTGAAAGCGTCATATGAGTAGCAGTCGTCTGCCGCATGTTCTGTGAGAAAGGTCTGGTAGACAATTTAGAGGGAGTGGGACGTAGCTCAGGCGGTACAGTGTCCACCTGTGAAGGTGTGGTTCATCCGATCGATCCTGCTCAGTGGACACATTTGCAGTTTGGGCTATTTTCCATTCCAACCAGTGGCCCACAAATGGTTCATCAAAGTATGTGCTATCAAGTCTGTGGGAAAATGCATAGAAAAGACCCCCTGCTGCTTATCGGAATGAGTAGCCTATGCGGTGGCAGCGGGTTTCCTCCAAAGAAATATGTTAGAATGACTATATGTTTGACGTCCAATAGCCAATGATAAAAATCAATGTGCTCTAGAGGCATCGTTAAATAAAACAAACTTTCCTTTTGGTAGAGGATTTACACCACCACCCCACCCCGCCTTCCGATGGTAGCTCACTGCGCAGCATGCTCTCTGAAAAAGTCTGATAGAGCTTTGCCACAACCACCCCACCCACCCCTGGACGGCAATTCCAAGAACTAATGCTGTGTATACTGCTAACTGTGCAGCAGTCTCTTAACAACAAGGTCTTATAAAGGATTTCCACTACCACCTCGACCTCTGGTGGCAGTGGTAAGAACCAATGCTGGAGGTAGTACTAGTAGTAACAGCTTACTGTGCAGCACACTCTATGGAAAAGGTCTTATAGTAGGTACCGGCAGCAAAATTAAAAAATATGCCTATGATCCAATATTTTTATTCCTTTCTGTAGACGTTGAAATTAGAAATCCAAATCCAAAAACAGTTGGGCTATATATAGTGTTGTTCTGGAGATAATAATTTGTTAAGATTAAATATATAAAAATATATTAATTTTGAAATAAAGGTGGAACTTTGACCAAATATAATCAAAAGTGGAAGGATGTGAGGGGCGTTCTACAAACTAATTCCCATTGTACATATATAAAGGAATTTAAATTGTCAACTGCTAAATCAATTAGTAAAGCAGATTTTTAATAAGACAATGTCAAAAAGTGCAATTCATAACAAAAACATCGTTCTGATTTGGCCAAATAGCCATTTTCAAAGCATGATATTTTCTTGGAAAACTGCAACAAGACTGAATAAATGCTAAATAGTTCACCTATTCATAACAGTGTAACACCCTATTTTCTTTCAGAGCTCTATATTCAGAGAATCAAAAGATATTTGCATCCTAAAATGTCAAAAAGTGTAATGGTTTGCATGTAAACAGCATCTGTAAGTGAATTCTTTTCAACATTTCAATCTTTAAAAGCTCATTGCAGCAAAACAACCTTTTGAATCTTCCTCATATTTGACACAATATTACAATAACCATTCACTGAGACTAATAGATATTGTTGATATCAATCAATCAATCAATAGTTCCGTCCTCTAGTCGAGGGTTGGATGCAATGGTTCTCCACTTGTCCCGATGGTGTGCTGTTCTGATAGACTGTGAATAATTCAAGCCTGTCCACTGTGAAATATTTGTAAACCATGATGTTCTTGGTCTCCCTCTCCCTCTGCTGCCATTCACCTTCCCTTCCAACAATGTACGGTATATTGAACTCTGACGAATGATGTGGCCAAAATAAATAAGTTTCTTTGTCTGTATAGTGGCAAACAAGCTTTTCTTATTTTTAATTTTTCTGAGAACTTCTTTGTTGGTGATCTTCTTTGTCCATGATATTTTCATCATCCTTCGATAAGTCCACATCTCAAATGCTGCTAAACGTTTGTACATTTTCTTAGAGATTGTCCATGTCTCTGCCCCATACATTAGAGTAGACCACACATAACACTGAAGAATACGCTTCCTTGTTTGTATTAATATCTTACTTGATGTTAACACTCTATACATTTTGGAGAATGTTGTTCGGGCTATTGTTATCCTTCTTTTAATTTCTTCCTCACATCTCCCATCATTTGTAATCTTTTGTCCGAGATATATGAATTCGGATACTTGTTCTATGTTTGTGCCATCTATGGTTATATTGACATTTGGTTTATCTGTCTTTTTACTTATAACCATTGTTTTGGTCTTCCTGGCATTCATCTTCATGTTGAATAGTATTCCAGCTTTATTGATTCTATTCACTATATCTTGTAGGTTTTTCTCACTGTCTGCTAGTATTACACTGTCATCGGCATATCTAAGATTGTTGATGTTCATGCCACCTATTGTCACTCCCTTGCAATCTTCAATGTGTCTGAAAATCATCTCTGTGTACAGGTTAAATAGACATGGTGACAATACACACCCCTGTCGAACTCCTCGTTTAATCATAACTTCATCCGATAGGCCCTGCTCCATTTTTATAAATGCACGTTGTGTCCAGTATAAGTTCACAATTAGTTTAATGTCTTTGCCATTGACACCAATATCTTGTAAACATTTTATTAACAGTTCATGATTGACTCGGTCGAAGGCCTCATAGTCAATAAAGCAGGCATAAACATGCTGGTTCACTTCACAATAATGTTCACAAATCATTCTCATTGAAAATCCCTTCACGTGTACCTCTTCCAGATATAAACCCACTTTGTACGTTACTGATTTGTTCTTCAATTTTCTGTCTGTTTCTCAGTAAAATTATTTTCAGGATCATCTTCAACATATCACTCATCAGGTTTAGTGTTCTGTACTCAGTACACAATGTTGGTTTTAGCTTCTTTGGGAGTCGTACAAATATGGATTCATTCATATTCAATGGTATAAATCCAGTCTCATTTGATATCAATATTATAACCAAAAGTATGGAAAATATTGAACTTTGATTGAACATATAAAGATAAATTGTCAGAAAACAAAATATACCAATTTAATGAATCTTTAAATGTGCATTGTAGCTTAACCAATTGGTTAAACTTCCTATAAATTGACACTGCCCATCATCTGGAGGTAATACACATTATCATATTAATATTCTGTCTAGAAATACAAAAAGTGCATTTTGATTGCACTTACAAAAGAAAAGTATAAAAAATTAAAAATAAAGATTTGTTCATCAAGCTTTGAACACTCACTGTGGCTCATTCAATAGGTGGATTTTCTTCAAATTTTGCAGACATAGCATATGGAACTAATGGATATTGCCTATGATAGTTTAGCTGATAATATCAAAAGCTGCATTGTGACGGCAAATACAAATGAAAAGTGTCTGAAACCAAAAATATTGATTTAAATAAATCCTTAAATATTCACTGCGGCTAGAGCGATGGTTGGATCTTCCCCAAATTTGGCCCAATATTAGATTATATATTCTCTGATATATCTCAATAGACATCCATGTCATTTAAATGTGTCTACATGGGTGTTGTTACCGTTGTGAAACTAGTGTGGTCAGCAATATTCTGTCTGCAGCTCCTTGCACTACCTAGCACTATAGTAAGATTGATATCATTGGAAATGGAATCAAATTGTCTATCTATCTATCCATACCAAATCTTATTAGGCTTAAAATATTTGTTAATTCAGTACATGGGCTTTAAACTTTCAGAATTATATAAATTGCAGAATTTGACCTGATTGACCTTTTTTACCTAGGGCAAACCATATATGGTTAGAAAGCTGAGGTCATTGCGCCTCTTCTGGTACCATCGATGACTTTCTACGAGGTAGTGCAAGGAAGCGTGAGCCCATTAAAGATACCCTGTTTTCACAGTCGTTTTCATTTACATCAGTAATGAAGGAATATTCGCTAAATACGCTCATCATACAAATGGAGTTTACTTAAATAGAAACTTATTATATATTCTATCCAACAACACCATCGAATAGAACATATGTTGATGTTCTAGGTTATGTAATTTCATCTAAATCATATGTATAGAATAACTAGTTATGCACATATTATTTAGGCTGCAGGGCCTCACCTATAGCCCACCGGCGGGGATGGGTGCTGTGTCGCCTGCGCTACCTCAGCTGCTGCTCCACCAGCAGGGGGGGGCGCTGTCCCGCCTTACTCCCCCGGCTGCTGCTCCAATGAGCCGCAGGCTATCCTCCAATCAGGAGGAAGAATTGCAGGGGAGGCATTTTCGGGCGGCGCAGCTCCCACTCGGTCTCCAGTCGGCCGGAATTTTGACTTTTTGATTTATTTCGATGTTATATCTATTTTATTGATTGATGATTAAACTATTGATTTTGTATTGATTTCGAACAATTGATTAAACGGAGGGGCCTTTAGAGGTATCAGCCAGAGTATTGTCTCGTCCAACTATATAGATGTTTCGTTGTTCCTCCCCGGAAGAATATAAATAATACATACAGAAATAGTTACAAGCATTGGAATATTGATGAAAAAAGCACCATTCCTGGACTTTTAATGGGTGCTGCCGGTACCTATTTATAGCTATAAACCATTTCCACCACCAACCTGCCCTCTGGTGGGAATGTCAAGAGTTAATGTAGTTGCTAAGAACTAACTGTGCATGCTCCATGGATAAGGTTTATTGCTGAGATTAAGACGCTGCTACTGCCTGGACTGTGTTCAACAAGGCGCCTCGGAGAAATTCCAAATGCAGCGCTACTCTGAACAGCATTTTAGCAGTTGGGTGCCTCCAAAATGGAGGCCTTCATAGTGTGCACTTCCTGCAGTCATTTGCAATTGAAAGAACAGCTCTGATTGGCTGACACCCACAGCCATATTCGAGGAGTTTTCGCCTCGTACTCCAAAAGCGTGACATCTCGGAGTCAACTCTGAGGCAACTCTGAACGCAAATTGGCATAAAAGATGTCGCAGAATATAGTCAACTCTGAGGCATACCTTGAACGCGGCCCTGGTTACATTTGTGTGTGTCTATGTGTATCCCTTTTTTTTCTGTCCCCATTATACCCCAGTCAAACTAGGCTTGAAACCCTCCCCCCCCCCCCCCACCAACGAAAAACAAACCCGGGTGGTCGCAGATGGTCGCAAGTGGTTGTAAAAAGATCTCTATTTAGTATTCACTGATCGCCGATCAATTTTTTCCATTTTGATCGCAAGACAGTTGCAGGTTTTACACCAAACACCTCCTTGCGACCAAAATGGTCGCAAGTGGTTACAAGCCTAGTTTGACTAGGGTATTACATTTGAAGAGTTGGAGCTGAAAGGACCATTTAGCCGTCAGGTAGGTAACCTTACACTCTAACATCTCCCAGCTTCCTCTGAGTGCCACTTTCTCTGGCATGTAACTAGCATTCCTTGGCGGGGTGTGGTGTGGTGTGGTGTGGTGTGGTGTGGTGTGGTGTGGTGTAGTGTGGTGTGGTGTGGTGGGATAGTGCTGGCGTTTACCAGCTCTCCCCCGGCCCTCCCACACGTGGCGGTTTGCCAATGGCATCCACGGCGTCCTCCTCCAGACGGGATGGCCGAATGAGTTGAGCGTCCGTCTCCCGTTTTGGTAGATCGTGGGGTTCGAACCCACGTGTTCAAACCCTGGTCGATTCAAACCAGTGAATTCAAAAGTCATACCTGTTGCTTCCGAGCCAGGCGTTCGGCATTATTAGGATAGGGCAAGGACTGGTTGGCTCAGTGTCAGGATAATGTGACTGAGTGGGATATCAGGTCATGGTGGTGGTGGCCTGATCTCCCACTCGAGCAGCACTATAAAGTTACCATGAGTGTGCACTGTCACAAGTCGGTATCCATCCTGATATGACCATACATGTTGCTAGGATTTAAAACAACAACAAACAAACAAATAATCTTCACTGGGTTGGGGTGAATCTTCGATCTAGTCTGGCCCATACACTAAATCAAAGCCCCTATAATACTAAGACGGCTCACTCAGCCTGTACTGTGTAATCAAAATGATCAAACCCACCACTTGGCGTGCTGGCTGTTCTGTTGGTTAAACAGGTGCTATATTATATGCATAAATGTATATATGAATGTGAAAGATGTGTGATGATGGCGATGCTGATGATGATGCTATTGATGATGGGTATTTGTTCATAGCAATTTCATATTGATGTGTATTCATACTTACCTATCTCATGTATAATATAATTGTATGTGTTTACATATGAAACACCAACCAGCAGCCAGGCTGATCAAACCCACCACAAGGTGGCACTGCAAAATTTAGATTACTATGGAAGAGCTAGGGAGTGAGCCGTCTTAGTATTAGGGTCTTTGACTAAATGGCCGTTATCTTGTGATATCAAACAACAGGATAACCTGCCGGGTGAGGGTGTCCAATAACCAGGTCAGCCCCCCCCCCCCACACCCCCAACCCCGCCCCGGCAGGGTGGCGCCACCTGGCGGTGCATAGTCCCCACTGAACCCCGCAGTGATTACAGGTTGGTTGTTGGGGAGTTTTACCTCCTGGCAACATCAAAGGTCATATCAGGATGGGAACCGAATCATATGTACATATGGGAAAATATAATTAATAATGGTTAACCATACCTTGGCTGGTAGTGCAGACATCATCCATGCGTTATCCTTTGTCCACCATGCCTGGATGGAACAATGAGAACTCACATAAGAACTTGTTTTATATTAGCCACTCAGTAGTGTGGCAATTAATTTATTTCTCCACATTCTACCCCTAGGACTATTCCATTATGGCACCATATAGTCATTTATGTATTTCCCAGTTCCGGAATTATAATTAATGTATGTTCAGATTACTGAAATACATGGCCAAATGGGTAATATCACTGGCTTTTAAATTAATTTGTTTTATTTAACGACACCTCTATAGCACATTGGCTTTTTAAGTTTTTTTTTATATATTTCACAACGCCTCTAGAGCACATTGATTTTTATCATTGGCTATTGGATGTCAAACATATGATCATTCTGACATATTTCTTTGGAGGAAACGAACTGCTGCCACATAGGATACTCTTTCCGACAAGCAGCAAGGAGTCTTTTATATGCACTTTCCCACAGACAGGACCGCACATATAATGACACCTTTGATGACCCAGTTGTGGACCACTGGTTGGAATGGAAAATATACCAAACTGTAATTGGGTCCACTGAGCAGGATTGATAGGAGGACCGACATCTTCACAGGTGGACACTACCACCGAGGATACGCCCCGTTCTGGCTGGTTTCCCGTGCAAGAGGTCGTGGGTTCGAATCCCGACCGAGTCAAAGCAATGCCTTAAAAAATTGATGGTTTGTTACTACCTAGCCTGGTACCCAGCATTAATTAATAGGATAGGGCAAGGATTGTTTTGCTCAATCTCAGCATAATGTGACTGCGTGGGGTCTTGGGTCAAGGTGCAAGAGGCACGGGCTCCGAATAAGGAAGCATTATAAAGTCGATATAAGTGCACAGTCAGAAATCGGTACCCATTCTGAGTAGATATGACCTAGATGTTGCTAGAAAATAAACCACCCAACAAACAATTGTGAAATATTCGGATATTCGGCAAGGGGGGAATGCAATATTTCTATTACTGATCGGTGTACATGGCCAGGTGCATATTTCTCCAGTGTGTGTGGCACGAGGGGGGGGGGGGGGCACCCGTACACAGCTCCCGTCAGCTCGGGGGTAGGGGGCACTCCACCAATGCGCCAATGGAGGAAGTAGCAAAGTATATATGTTCCCTTAGCATTTATACTCGTATAATGCGTTATACATCAAATATATATATGGGTTGGTGGTGCCCGAGTGGGATGTAAATAGACATAGTGGTGCTGGCAGGTCTGGGTGTGATTGCACTCGGGGCCTAGTCCTTCTGCTGGGGTAGGGGTCACCACACTCAAAAGGTCAAGGCTGGTGGTGGCCAAGGGGCCAGACAGCTACTGGTGGTAGGAAGATCACTGGTATCCATAGAGACCAGGAATGCTGGCTTCCTATTGGTGAAACCAGGAATGCTAGATTCCTATTGGTGGAAGGAGGTGGGGTGATACTCTACCCAGAACCCATGTAACTATATAATAATAAACCAGAGGGCTGGTCTCTCTTTCTCATACTTTACTCTCTTCCTTTCTCTTTGTCTGTATTGTTTCTCTCATAGTCTATGTACACAACAACAGACCCGAGCATAAGATTCTACACAATGATGTCTGTTCTATGGTGCTTTTGAATTAGAACTACAATTTCAAACAATCTTTTTGAAGAGTGTGTTTGTTCAGTAAGATATGCTGCCTGTATAAATCCAGGCCGTATCCCCCGGCGGAGATTCATTAATGCAAGCAGTCCTCAACGGGTTCTCGGCAAAAAGGCACCAGGGTGCAGGAAGAGAGGAATGAAATCCACATTCATTTCAGCAGCAAAAAACTCACAAAATCAACAACAAAAACCTACCCACCCGTGCCCATAATACCTCTTCTTTAAAGCTGCTATGCAATCAATAATACCTTTCTCAAAGTAGCTAAATCAATAATGCCTCTCTTAAAGTATATATACAATCAATATCTCTCTCTTAAAGCAAGTATACAATCAATAATACCTCTCTCTTAAACTAGTTATACATTTAATAATACCTCTTGTTTAAAGCAGCTATGCGATCAATAATACCTCTCTTAAAGTAGCTATACAATCAATAATACCTCTTGTTTAAATTAGCTATGTGATCAATGATACCTCTCTTAAAGTAGCTATACAATCAATAATACCTCTTGTCCAAAGTAGCTAGGCGATCAATAATACCTCTCTTAAAGTAGCTATACAATCAATAATACCTCTTGTCCAAAGTAGCTAGGCGATCAATAATACCTCTCTTAAAGTAGCTATACAATCAATAATACCTCTTGTTTAAAGTAGCTATGCGATCAATAATACCTCTCTTAAAGTAGCTATACAATCAATAATACCTCTTGCCCAAAGTAGCTAGGCGATCAATAATACCTCTCTCTTAAAGTAGCTATACAATCAATAATACCTCTTGTTTAAAGTAGCTATGCGATCAATAATACCTCTCTTAAAGTAGCTATACAATCAATAATACCTCTTGTTTAAAGTAGCTATGCGATCAATAATACCTCTCTTAAAGTAGCTATACAATCAATAATACCTCTTGTTTAAAGTAGCTATACTATCAATAATACCTCTCTTAAAGTAGATATGCAATCAATAATACATCTCTCATAAAGTAGCTATACAATCAATAATACCTCTTGTCCAAAGTAGCTAGGCGATCAATAATACCTCTCTTAAAGTAGCTATACAATCAATAATACCTCTTGTTTAAAGTAGCTATGCGATCAATAATACCTCTCTTAAAGTAGCTATACAATCAATAATACCTCTTGTTTAAAGTAGCTATGCGATCAATAATACCTCTCTTAAAGTAGCTATACAATCAATAATACCTCTTGTTTAAAGTAGCTATGCGATCAATAATACCTCTCTTAAAGTAGCTATACAATCAATAATACCTCTTGTTTAAAGTAGCTATGCGATCAATGATACCTCTCTTAAAGTAGCTATACAATCAATAATACCTCTTGTTTAAAGTAGCTATGCGATCAATAATACCTCTCTTAAAGTAGCTATAAAATCAATAATACCTCTTGTTTAAAGTAGCTATACAATCAATAATACCTCTCTTAAAGTAGCTATGCGATCAATAATACCTCTCTTAAAGTAGCTATACAATCAATAATACCTCTTGTTTAAAGTAGCTATGCGATCAATAATACCTCTCTCTTAAAGTAGCTATACAATCAATAATACCTCTTGTTTAAAGTAGCATCGATCAAAATACCTCTCTCTTAAAGTAGCTATACAATCAATAATACCTCTTGTTTAAAGTAGCTATGTGATCAATGATACCTCTCTTAAAGTAGCTATACAATCAATAATACCTCTTGTTTAAAGTAGCTATGCGATCAATAACCTCTCTCTTAAATAACTAGTAGCAACAATCAATAATACCTCTTGTTTAAAGTAGCTATGCGATCAATAATACCTCTCTTAAAGTAGCTATAAAATCAATAATACCTCTTGTTTAAAGTAGCTATACTATCAATAATACCTCTCTTAAAGTAGATATGCAATCAATAATACATCTCTCATAAAGTAGCTATACAATCAATAATACCTCTCTTAAACTAGTTATAAAATCAACAATACCTCTATATTCAACTAGTTATACAATCAATAAAACCTCTCTCTTAAAATAACTATGCAGCCTATAATTCAAAAC
Source organism: Branchipolynoe longqiensis (assembly GCA_030323885.1). Taxonomy (NCBI): domain Eukaryota; kingdom Metazoa; phylum Annelida; class Polychaeta; order Phyllodocida; family Polynoidae; genus Branchipolynoe; species Branchipolynoe longqiensis. The sequence continues at coordinate 36,385,671 of CM059192.1, read as the reverse complement.
CAGACACAGGGAATCACTTTTTTGGGCTAATAAATTTATTAATCAAGCTTAATAAATTTGTACAGGAGCCTTCTATCTTGGCTGACTCTAGATAACAATAGTGTAAGCTTGTTCCATCAGTACAGATGAGTTTACTAGCTTTTCTTTCTCTATGCTAGCTGACCAGGTAGTACAATCCAGAATTCAAATTAAAGCCTGACTGAATTATTACTTATTTGCAGGGGTTCATTTATAAAGTTAACTATGATTAAGTATTACATTAATTTTGTATGATGAATATTTTTTGGCAATTGAAGACAGGAGGCATCATCTATGGGTTGATCACAGTCATACCGTCGAAGCACACCAGGCACACATCACTTGCAACACAATTTTCACACATTTACACATAGGGATTTTTGGACCATCTAGCTCTCAGCCCTATCCATTTAAAGTTAAAGTATAAAAGTTGGGAGGGTGGGATGGTTAAGATTGACAAAATTGCAGCTCTCAGGTCTGTACTGATCGAGTGTCAGGTAAGGAATGGCCTAGCTTTCAAATCTATTACTGGAAGTTAACTTTGCCCAAGGTTACGGAATGCTACACTACACGGTATCTATGGTATGCATCACTAAGGAGCCCATAGTCAGGGTTTTGAATTATGCATGTTACCGGCAACATGTACAATACTTCTTGTTTAAAGTAGCTAAACAATCAATACTACCTCTTTCTTAAAGTAGCTATGCAATCAATAATACCTCTTGTTTAAACTAGTTATACAATCAATAATACCTCTTTATAAAAGTAGCTATACAATCAATAATACCTCTTTCTTAAAGTAGCTATACAATCAATGATACCTCTTTCTTAAAGTTGCCTAGTCCGATGGTTTTGAATTTCTGTATTTTTTCTGAGATTAATATATTAGATCGATCACTAGTATCTACTTTACATTAGTTCAAAGTTACTTCCATTTTAAATGGTAAACTTTTGAGATATTTTGAGTGCAAACATGGAAAATTAGTTTTGGCAAGCTTGCCAAAACTCTGACACCATAGACTTCTGCAGTAACAGGTTCTGTTAAATTGACTCAGTATTGCCTTCTATGCAGAAACAAATGCTTAATAAGTGCATCAGTATCTAAGTTAGATACGTAAAATCAAAACTAGATAATTGGTTCGGTTTTGACAATTTTATATTTCATCGGACTATGCAGCTTTAAAATAGCTATACAATCAATAATACCTTTCTTAAAATAGCTCAATCAATAATACCTCTTTCTTAAAGTAGCTATACAATCATATAACCTGTTATGGAAACTCTCATGGAAACCCATAAAGAAAGAATGAATCTTCATGAATACAGACGCAAGGATCCACTAGGCTATTCACTAACCAGTCTCCTTGTAAAGTATGGAAACGATATCCACGTTAAACGCAGCAGGAATTAATTAAATGTGTGGACTAAGTAAATACAGCCATAAAAGTAGGACCTGTAATTACTGCTTATTGTATAAGGGGGCCGGCTCCAGGCTGCCAGTAGGGGCTGCATAAAGGTGGTGGGTGATGTTTGCATTTGGGTGGCACGGTGTTTGTATATGGGTGGTGGGGGCTTAGTCTCAACCACTCACCCCCTTGCAGGATGTGTCATCACCATCCCAAGCCAAGTTTGTTGAGGCAGTATCCATATAAATAAGAGTGACATTTTGTTGGATGAAATAGTAATAAAATATAGTAAGAGGAGGGTGAGAGAATGAGATGTGATTATGTGAGTGTACCAACATGATACAAAACTCACTAAACAGTATGTAATGGCTAGCAGATGTAGCATCCCTATATGTTGGGTAGAATGTGTCATGGGGGTGATGAACATGGGAAATATTGCGCCTAGAGCAGGACCCGAACCCACATCTCTTTGCATTCCAGGCCAGTGTGCTAAGCATTACACCATCTAGGCTCCCTGGTATCACTACACTACCCATGCCTACTTGTCTATGTGGATACTTGCATGAGAGGTTAGTGCAGACTACTACAAATGCTACAATTTGTTTGTTTGTTGTTGTTTTACATCCTAGCAACATCTAAGGCCATATCAGGACGGGTACCGACTTGTGACAGTGCGCACTCATGTCGACTTTATAGTGCTGCCCCACTGGGAGACCAGGCTGCCAGCACCATGACCTGATATCCCATTCAGTCATATTATCCTGCCACTGAGCCCACCAGTCCTTGCCCTATCCTAATAATGCCGAGCGCCTGGCTAGGAAGTGACAAGTATCAATTTTTAAGTCATTGGTTTCACTCGATGAGGGTTCGAACCCACGATCCCATGGTCTACCAACACGGGAGACGGACGATCGAACTCATTCGGCCATCCCATCGGGTTAGAATGCTATGATGAATTGTTAGTAAGCTGCCAACAATACATTCACTGAGCCTGCCTTCCAGAAGGGAATACGACTGTTAATTATTGTGAGAACGGTTCCACAGAGAGGAAGTTACTATGCATTCATGCATTCATGCATTCATGCACTCAGTCAAGCAGGGCACACACAAAAGAGGAGGAGGAGGAAGAGGAGGAGGAGGAGGAGAGGAGAGTAGCATTGCATTGTACCAGTTATTGTCAGAGAATAAACACCAGCACACAGTCAAATGTGTTGTGTTTCACTACTCTACCACCACAGAGGACCAGGCTCACAAAACAGGAGGAAGCGCACAGTAGATATTACAATTTACATCGTGGCCCTGTTAGTGTGGGGTGCAGGCGCACTGCATCGATCAGGATAATGGTTGCAGTGTACATGTATGCCAGACACAAGGGACACACACTGGTAGCACACAGACTGCAGTGTGTATGTGTGTGTGTATGTGCATTGGTGGATGGAGGTTACTCTGGTTACAAATTAGGTGACGGTGTGCATGTCCACAGTCAGGTCTCTGACGATACCCCACTCAGTCACGTTATTATCCTGACACTGAACCAGTTACTACCTTATCCTAACGATGCATTGTCGCAACCAAGGTAGGGGTGACAGGATGCCATTTCAAAACAAAACTATGTTGTTAGTCTTCGTAATGTTTATTTGGTCGTTTGTTTAGGATTTACATTCTAGCAACATCTAAGGTCATACCAGGACTGGTACCGAGTTGTAACAATGCACACTCATGGTGACTTTATAGTGTTTGCTGCCTCACTGGGAAACTAGGACGCCGCCCAGATATCCCCCTCAGTCACTTTATCCTGGTACTGAGCGAACCAGTCCTGTCCGTGCCCTAAACATGCCGAGTGACAGGCTAGATAGTGACAAGAACCAATTTGATAAGTCATTGGTTTGACACGATTGACTTTGACAAGTAACAATTTGATCAGTCATTGCTTTGACTCGGCATGGGTTTGAACAAACAGCCTTCTGCACAGGAAGCCAGCCAGTGGTCTTCAGCCATCTCGTCCAGTCGGTCATTGGCATGACCCGTCTAGGAGGCGAACCCATGACCTCCAGCACAGGAAGCGGACACTGTTCCGACATGAGCAAACGGTTGGTTAGTGAGTTAGTTAGTGAGTGAGTGAGTTAGTCAGTGAGTTGGTTAGTCAGTTGGTTAGTGAGTTAGTGATTTATTTAGTGAGTTACTGAGTTGGTTAGTCAGTTAGTTAGTGAGTTAGTTAGTGAGCTAGTGATTTGTTAGTGAGTTGGTTGGTTAGTTAGTTAGTTAGTGAGCTAGTGATTTGTTAGTGAGTTGGTTGGTTAGTTAGTTAGTGAGCTAGTGATTTGTTAGTGATTTGTTAGTGAGTTGGTTGGTTAGTTAGTTAGTTAGTGAGTTGGTTAGTTAGTTGGTTAGTGATTTGTTAGTTAGTGAGATAGTGAGTGAGTTAGTTAGTGAGTTAGTTAGTGAGTTAATTAGTTGGTTAGTGGGTTAGTGAGTGGGTTAATGATTTGTTAGTGAGCTGGTTAGTGGGTTAGTGAGTGAGTTAATGATTTGTTAATGAGTTGATTAGTGAGTTGGTTAGTTAGTGAGTTAGTGATTTGTTAGTAAGTTACTTAGTGAGTGAGTTGGTTAGTGAGTTAGTTAGTGAGTGAGTCAGTGAGTGAGATAGTGAGTTACTGAGTGAGTTACTTAGTTAGTTAGGTGGTTAGTGAGTTAGCTTGTGTTGTGGGGGTGATGAAAATGGGAAATATTGTGCCTAGAGCGGGACTCGAACCCACATCTCTTTGCATCCTGGGCCAGTGTGCTAACCATTACACCACCTAGGCTCCCTGATATCACCGCACTACCCACGCCTACCTGTCTATGTGGTTACTTGCCTGAGAGATCAGTGCATACCACTACATTAGTGAGTTAGGTAGTGAGTTAGTTAGTGAGTTAGTTAATTAGTGATTTAGTTAGTGATTTAGTTAGTGAGTTAGTTAGTGATTTATTTAGTGAGTTAATGCTGCTTCTTAGTTAGTGATTTGTTAGCGAGTTGGTTAGTGAGTTAGTGAGTTAGTTAGTGATTTAGTTAGTGAGTTAATGCCACCTGTTAGTTAGTGATTTGTTAGTGAGTTGGTTAGTGAGTTAGTTAGTGAGTTAGTTAGTGAGTTACTTAGTGAGTTAATGCCGCTTGTTAGTTAGTGATTTGTTAGTGAGTTAGTTAGTGAGTTAGTTACTGATTTAGTTAGTGAGTTAGTTAGTGATTTAGTTAGTGAATTAATGCCGCTTGTTAGTGATGTGTTAGTGAGTTGGTTAGTGAGTTAGTTAGTGAGTTAGTGATTTAGTTAGTGAGGTAGTTAGTGACTTAGTTAGTGAGTTAATGCCGCTTGTTAGTTAGTGATTTGTTAGTAAGTTAGTGAGTTAGTTAGTGACTTAGTTAGTGAGTTAATCCCGCTTGTTAGTGAGTTGGTTAGTGAGTTAGTGATTTGTTAGTGAGTTAGTTAGTGAGTTAGTTACTGATTTAGTTAGTGAGTTAGTTAGTGATTTAGTTAGTGAATTAATGCCGCTTGTTAGTGATGTGTTAGTGAGTTGGTTAGTGAGTTAGTTAGTGAGTTAGTGAGTTAGTGATTTAGTTAGTGAGGTAGTTAGTGACTTAGTTAGTGAGTTAATGCCGCTTGTTAGTTAGTGATTTGCTAGTGAGTTAGTGAGTTAGTTAGTGACTTAGTTAGTGAGTTAATCCCGCTTGTTGGTCAGTTGGTTAGTGAGTTAGTGAGTGAGTTAGTGAGTTAGTTACTGAGTTAGTTAGTGAGTGAGTTAGTGATTTGTTAGTGAGTTGGTTAGTTACGAGGGTCGGGCGGAGGCTGGCAGGTGGCTTCCGGGGTCTGGATCGATAAGGCGCTCAACGAGCTTTAATGAGCCCTAAATCATAATTAGTAACGAAATGATCTTCAAGCCGGTCTCGGGTGGGAAACGAGCAGGCCCTGCCTGCCGATAGGGGCGCAGTGCCCGGGTCGCAACGGTAGGTGCAGGGGTGGGGTGCAGGTGTGTGTGTGGGGGGGGGGGGGGGTGTAGAGGTGTGTGGGAGAGTAGGTTGTAGGTAGTCTACTGTAGGTCCTGATGTAAGGTGCAGGTGGTGGGGGGGTGGAGGTATGGGTGTGGACGAAGGGGTGTAGTGTTGGTTGTTTGAGTTTTACGTCCTGGCAACAACTAAGGCCATATCAGGACGCACACCAACTTGTCACAGTGTGCACTCATTGCCACTTTATAGTGCTGCCTCACAGGTAGAACAGGCTGCCGGTAGCATGACCCGATAACCCACACATTATCCTGATACTGAGCCAACCAGTCCTTGTCCTATCATATTAATGTCAAGCGCCCAGCTAGGAAGTGACAAGTATCAATTTTTAAGTCATGGGTTTGACTCGACCAAGGTTCGAATCCATGAACCCAAGGTTGGGTGGGGGGTGAGGGTGGGGGGGGGAGGCGTGTGTGTGGTGGTGTGGGTGGGGGTGCAGTGGTGTGCCGGTGAATATGTGTGTTTTGGGGAAGACGGTGGAGGTGGGGCCGGAGGTGGGGGCGGCGGTGGGGGCGGAGGTGGGGGCGGAGGTGGGGGTGGTTGAGGAGCAGGAAGGAGTGGGGAAGTGGGGGAGGCTGGAGCACGGGTGTCGCGGCGGAAGTCGGGTTCTGCGCGATTGCCGACTGGAGATGAGTGAAAAAGTGTGTGGTGGAGGTGGAGGTGGAGGTGGTGGTGGAGGTGGTGGAGGTCGTGGTGGTGGTGGTGGTGGTGCCGGTGATGGTGGTGGAGGTCGTGGTGGAAGTAGTGGTGGATATGGAGGTGGTGGTGGTGGCGGTAGTGGTGGAGGAGGAGGTGGAGGTGGTGGTGGAGGTGGTGTTGGAGTGGATGTGGTGGAGGTGGTGGAGGTGGTGGTGGTGGTGGAGGTGGTGGAGGTGGTGGTGGTGGTGGTGGTGGTGGTGGCGGTGGTGGAGGTAGTGGTGGATATGGAGGTGGGGGTGGTGGCGGTAGTGGTGGAGTAGGAGGTGGAGGTGGAGTTTGCTGGGTTCGTTAAGTAAGGTTTTGAGGTTGTATGGCTCAGCTGGCCGGGTTGTAATGGGTGTATAGAGATGCTAGTAGGTTGAGTGGGTTGTGCTCGTTTAAGCCCCAGTCACACCTACCCGGATGAGCCCTGAACTTTTAGCCGGACTACCCCCGGACCAGTCGCCCAGACTGTCCCAGACAGCCACACCTACACGGTCTAGCCCCTGGTCTAGTCCCCAGTCTAGCCAGACCACTCCCAGACTACCCGGTGTATCCACGGAGTAGTCACAGATCAGTCCCAGAGTGGAAGTGGGCTCATCCTGGGCTGAACCGTGGTAAACCGGACTATCCGTGGCTCATCCGTGCTCATCCGGGTCTTATCTGGGCAGTCCGGGAGTGGTCCGTGGCTACGTCGGGGCTAGTCCGGGGCTGGTCCAGGTTGAACTGTGGCTAAACCGTGGCTCATCCGGGGCGAAACAACCCCAGACTGCCCCGGACACGGCACAGACTACCCCTGGTCCACACCCGGACTACCCGGACCATCCCCCGGATTACCCCAAGATGATCCCGGATGATGCCGGATCGAGCCCGGATCGCAAAATCCCCAGGACTGCCCCGGATGTTTTAACCATTTTAAAACATCCAGGGTGGACCCCTTTGAGGGCGGACCAGCCACGGATCACCAAGGATCACCAAGGACCAGCCACAGATCATGGTCCGGGGCTCGTCCGGGCCCTGATCCGGGTATGTGTGGCTGGGGCTTTAGTAGGTGTTGAGTTGTGTGGTTCTGAGTCGGTTGGTTGGTTGGTTGTTGTAGTTTTATGTCCTAGCAACATGTATGATCATATCAGGACGGGTACCGATTTGTGACAGTGTGCACTCATGGCGACTTTATAGTGCTGCTGCACTGCAAGATCAGGCCAACAGCACCATGACCCGATATCCCATTCAGTCACATTATCCTAATACTGACCTAATCAGTCCTTGCCCTATCCTAATAATGCTGAGCGCCAGGCTAGGTAGCGACAAGTATCAAATAACAGCAGAAAACATTCTAAAAAATAGCAGAATCCATGTTCATGTAAAGGTTTACATGTTGTGCAACACACACATACAGACACCCTACCGGGCGCAGTGGCCGAATCGGTAGAGCGCAGGCCTCTCGTGTGGGAGATCGGGAGTTTGGTTCCCGGTCGAATCAAACCAATGACATTAAAATTGATACTTGTCACTTCCTAACATGGCTCTCAGCATTATTAGGATAGGGCAAGGACTGGTTGGCTCAGTGTCAGGTTTATGTGACTGAGTGAGATATCGGGTGACAGTGCCGGCGGCCTGATTTCCCAGTGGGGCATCACCATAAAGTCACCATGAATGTGCACTGTCACAAGTCAGTACTCATCTTGATATGACCTTAGATGTTGCCAGTACGTAAAACTCCAAAAACCAACCAACACAGTGAGCAGCTCAGCCAGGCTTCTACTGCAGCGTAACCTGAGCAGCTCACAGGCCCAATCACTCACCACCCTGCTGATCCAGGCCCCGGGTTATCTGCAGGATATTGTTGTAAATTGGTCGTTTCCCCTCTCGGCACGAGAGCGGTGCGCGCGCATTCATCATAGTCCTGTATCAATTCCCCGCTTATTTTCCCCCACACACAAAAAAACAATGAGGAGAAAGGTGCATCCTTATTTAAAGTTACAGACCAGACGGGATGGCCGAATGAGTTAGAGCGTCCGTCTCCCGTGTTGGTAGATCGTGGGTTGGAACTCTGGTCAAGTCAAACCAATGACTTAAAAATTGATACTTGTCGCTTCCTAGCCTGGCGCTCGGCATTATTAGGATAGGGCAAGGACTGGTTGGCTCAGTGTCAGGATAATGTGACTGAGTGGGATATCAGGGCATGGTGTTGGTGGCCTGGTCTTCCAGTGTGGCAGCACTATAAAGTCGCCATGAGTGTGCACTGTCACAAGTCGGTACCTGCCCTGACATGACATTAGATGTTGCTAGGACGTAAAACAACAACAAAGAAACAAACAAAAAAGTTCCTGCTCACATAGCAACTGACAAGAGAGACTCGAATAGCTATTAAAATATATATGCTACATACATTTTTATGTGAATATTAATGAAGAATAGTCTAATATTTTTCAGTGTCCCTGCCCGGGCACCTCTCACTTCCCAACACCCCTTATTCTCTGCAGGTCGCCCCGTAACGACACACTTTCTGCTTCCCGCCGCCAATGGTCTCCCAGCTCTCACTTCAAATTTAGGCACAGAATTTCACCAGACCATATCAAATGTAGTTATGTCCTTTTTGGGGGTCGTGTGATTTGGGTGCTTTAATAGTGTGATTTCGGTGCTTTAGTCGTAACACACACAAGCTCACCCACTCATAGAGAAGAAGCATTACAGAAATGAGTGCCAGCCTAATGAGGGCCCAGTTCAACGCCGGTGTGGCATGCTCAGCCGTGTCTCGTGCTCAGCCGTGTACCTATACTCAAACTCAAGGCATTGTCAATGGTCGTAAGTCACTAACCTTATAAATTTAATATAATGTTTTTGGTAAAGATGTTTGCTATATGTGTACCAAGCGATTTGTTTCTAGGTGGTGTCGTTTTAGAGATATTTCACTTTTCCTGGATTTTCTGTATGAAGATTGCTCACCACCATAGACAATGCCTTGAGTTTGACGGTACGCGCAGTGCAAAACATTAGTTTTAATCAAAATTAATAGAAATCAAGAACCCTAACTGTATAAATTTAATATAATCTTTTGGTGAAGATGTTTTCTATATGTGTACCAAGCGATTTGTTAATAGGTGGTGTGGTTTTAGAGATATTTCACTTGTTCTGTATTTTCTGTATGAAAATTACTCACGACCATTGACAATGCCTTGAGTTTGAGTATAGGTACACGGCTGAGCACGGGACACGGCTGAGCACGCCACACCGGCTTTATCACACCGGAAGTGAGGTTACAATGGCAGGTTCAGTTGTAGCAGGATTGTTTGTTTATTGTTTTACATCCTAGTAACATCTAAGCTCATATCAGGACCAGAACCGATTTGTGACACTGCACACTGATGGCGACTTAATAATGCTGCCCCACTGGGAGACCAGGCTACTAGCACCATGACCCGATATCCCACACAGTTACGTTAACCTGATACAGTACTAACCAGTCCTTTTCCTATCCTATCAATGCCAAGCACCAGGGTAGGCAGTCTTTTTAGTGACAAGTATCAACTTTATAAGTCATCGGTTTGATTTGGCTGGGATTTGAATTACCGACCTTCCACACAGGAAGCCTCTGCTCTATCGATTTGACCACTGCGTCTAGTCCAGAAAGCAGGAAGCTACTGGGTAACAGCAATATATTACTGAGTAAGAGTGAGTTACCAGGCAACAGTTACTGGGTAGCACTGAGTTACCGAGTAGCAGTGCTGCATTGAGTTCCTAGGTAGTAGGGAGCTACTGGGTATATGCAGGCAGTGACACACTGGGTAACGATGCCTAACTCGCTAGTAATGAGTTATGATTACAGGCAGTGATATACTGGGTGGTGATGCCTAACTCACTAGTAGTGAGTTATGATTACAGGCAGTGATATACTGGGTGGTGATGCCTAACTGGTAGGCAGTGACACACTGGGCAACAATGCCTAACTCACTAGCAGTGAGTTACGACTGTAGGCAGTGATATACTGGGTAACAATGAGTAACCGGTTAGCAGTGATATACTGGCTAATAATGACTAACTGTTAGGCAGTGACACACTGGGCAACAATGCCTAACTCACTAGCAGTGAGTTACGACTGTAGGCAGTGATATACTGGGTAACAATGACTAACCGGTTAGCAGTGATATACTGGCTAATAATGACCAACTGGTAAGCAGTGATACACTGGGCAACAACATCTAACTCGCTAGCAGTGAGTTATGACTGTAGGCAGTGATATACTGGGTAACAATGACTAACTGGTTAGCAGTGATATACTGGCTAATAATGACTAGCTGGTAGGCAGTGATGTACTTGGAAACAATGCCTAACTCGCTAGTAGTGAGTTATAATTATAGGCAGTGATATACTGGGTAATGATGCCTAACTCGCTAGTAGTGAGTTATAATTATAGGCAGTGATATACTGGGTAACGTTGCCCAACTCGCTAGTAGTGAGTTACAACTAGAGGCAGTGATATACTGGGTAACAATGCCTAACTCACTAGTAGTGAGTTACGACTGTAGGCAGTGACATACTCGGTAATGAGTATGTCTAAGTGTGGCGTTCTTTGTGGCGGAGTGGTTAGAGTGTTTGACTTTTTTCTAGGTCAGACTCCTAATCTGAGGGTTGGCGGTTCAATTCCCCATGCCCCCAGCTCTGCCAATTTGGATTTCCACCGCTGTGTATAACTTACAGTGTCATCAAAGGCCGCTTGCTCTCATACCATGTCTATGTGGTGTGGGAGGTTAAAAATCCCTTGGGTCGGTAAAAGTGTAGGCTCGGGCTTTCTATCGACCAGCAGTGGAATGAGGAAGACCAGTCGTCTATGACTGAAATTTCCCCTGCTTAAACAACTAATGGACAAAAAAAAAAAAATGATGCCTAACTCACTAGTGGTGAGTTACAACTACAGGCAGTGATATACTGGGCAACGATGCCTAACTCACTAGTAGTGAGTTACAACTACAGGCAGTGATATACTGGGTAACGATGCCTAACTCACTAGTAGTGAGTTACAACTACAGGCAGTGACACACTGGGTAACAATGCCTAACTCACTAGTAGTGAGTTACAACTACAGGCAGTGATATACTGGGTAACAATGCCTAACTCACTAGTAGTGAGTTACAACTACAGGCAGTGATATACTGGGTAATGATGCCTAACTCGCTGGTGGTGAGTTACAACTACAGGCAGTGATATACTGGGTAATGATGCCAAACTCACTCGTAGTGAGTTACAACTACAGGCAGTGATATACTGGGTAATGATGCCTAACTCACTAGTAGTGACCTACAACTACAGGCAGTGATATACTGGGTAATGATGCCTAACTCGCTAGTAGTGAGTTACAACTGTAGGCAGTGATATACTGGGTAATGATGCCTAACTCACTAGTAGTGAGTTACAACTACAGGCAGTGATATACTGGGTAACAATGCCTAACTCACTAGTAGTGAGTTACAACTACAGGCAGTGATATACTGGGTAACAATTTCTAACTCACTAGTAGTGAGTTACGACTGTAGGCAGTGACATACTGGGTAACAATGCCTAACTCCCTAGTAGTGAGTTACAACTACAGGCAGTGATATACTGGGTAATGATGCCTAACTCACTAGTAGTGAGTTACAACTACAGGCAGTGATATACTGGGTAATGATGCCAAACTCACTAGTAGTGAGTTACAACTACAGGCAGTGATATACTGGGTAACAATGCCTAACTCACTAGTAGTGAGTTACGACTGTAGGCAGTGACATACTGGGTAATGATGCCAAACTCACTAGTAGTGAGTTACAACTACAGGTAGTGATATACTGGGTAATGATGCCAAACTCACTAGTAGTGAGTCACAACTACAGGCAGTGATATACTGGGTAATGATGCCAAACTCACTAGTAGTGAGTTACAACTACAGGCAGTGATATACTGGGTAATGATGCCAAACTCACTAGTAGTGAGTTACAACTACAGGCAGCGATATACTGGGTAATGATGCCAAACTCACTAGTAGTGAGTTACAACTACAGGCAGTGATATACTGGGTAATGATGCCAAACTCACTAGTAGTGAGTTACAACTACAGGTAGTGATATACTGGGTAATGATGCCAAACTCACTAGTAGTGAGTCACAACTACAGGCAGTGATATACTGGGTAATGATGCCAAACTCACTAGTAGTGAGTTACAACTACAGGCAGTGATATACTGGGTAATGATGCCTAACTCACTAGTAGTGAGTTACAACTACAGGCAGTGATATACTGGGTAATGATGCCAAACTCACTAGTAGTGAGTTACAACTACAGGCAGTGATATACTGGGTAATGATGCCAAACTCACTAGTAGTGAGTTACAACTACAGGCAGTGATATACTGGGTAACGATGCCTAACTCACTAGTAGTGAGTTACAACTACAGGCAGTGATATACTGGGTAACGATGCCTAACTCACTAGTAGTGAGTTACAACTACAGGCAGTGATATACTGGGTAATGATGCCAAACTCACTAGTAGTGAGTTACAACTACAGGCAGTGATATACTGGGTAATGATGCCAAACTCACTAGTAGTGAGTTACAACTACAGGCAGTGATATACTGGGTAACGATGCCTAACTCACTAGTAGTGAGTTACAACTACAGGCAGTGATATACTGGGTAACGATGCCTAACTCACTAGTAGTGAGTTACAACTACAGGCAGTGATATACTGGGTAATGATGCCTAACTCGCTAGTAGTGAGTTACGACTGTAGGCAGTGATATACTGGGTAACAATGCCTAACTCACTAGTAGTGAGTTACAACTACAGGCAGTGATATACTGGGTAATGATGCCAAACTCACTAGTAGTGAGTTACAACTACAGGCAGTGATATACTGGGTAATGATGCCAAACTCACTAGTAGTGAGTTACAACTACAGGCAGTGATATACTGGGCAACGATGCCTAACTCACTAGTGATTGATTGATTGATTGGTGGTTGCTTTACGCAGTGTCGGCAGCATAGGCCATATTCACGGCGAGAAATGTTTGTTTTTTGTTCAAACCATCGCTTTTACATGTAAAAGCAGACAATCAATTATGTGCCAATAGACACTAATTAAATTAGAAAGCTCACAATCATATATCTGTGGTCAAGGGAAACAAATTCCCATAGAAAAAGAAAAGTTTCATTAATAATTAATAGAATCCATTTAGTAAACTATATAAGGTGGTACAGTCCAGCTGCCCTCAAAAAGGCTAAAATGTTTTCCTGTTTTACCTTAGTAAAAAGGTCATGCATACTGCCTGCAGTGTAGAACCGTTGGCGCAGGGCCAAAAAATCAACGCAACTTAGTAAAATGTGTTTGAGTGTCAGTGGGGACTGACACCCAATACATTCAGGGGGAGGTTCCCCCTTGAGCAGAAAAGCATGTGTAAGCCACGAGTGGCCAACACGGCAGCGACTAAGGACCACTTGGTCCCGCCGACCTCCCGCATGAGTCTGTGGTGGCTTTCCCACAGATGGTTCAATTTCTTTAAGTTTATTGATGTTTTCATCCCACTCATGTTGCCATTTGGATTTTATGTGGGTGGCTATTAGTGGTTTCAGATCAGAGTGAGGGATCAGACACGGTTCAAGATCACAGTTCAGGGCCTTCTTCGCAGCCCGATCAGCTCGTTCGTTTCCTTGTATGCCAGCATGGCCAGGCACCCAGCACAGGTGGATATCATACCCATCGGTTGTCAGTTGGTTCATTTTATAAATGACCGTTGCTAGAATAGGGTGATTCGTTTTCAGTCCAGCAACAGCCAGGAGGCAAGAGAAGAATCACTGTATATAACATAGTTAGTGTGGTTGGATACCTCGATACACTCCAAAGCGAGAGTGCTCGGGCCTCTGCAGTGAAAATCGAGCTCTGATCGGGCAAACGTACACCAAATTTTTCCCGTCGGCAGACTGCCGCAGCAGCTACCCGGCTTTGGTCTTTCGAACCATCAGTGTATATGGAGAGGTGGTCTGCAAACTGGCCTTGAATCTCTGCATGCAGTCCTTGGTACTCGAGTGGATGTGTCCCAGACTTCCTCAGTTCCGTGAGTCGGAGGATAACCGATGGCTTTCTCAACGACCACGGGGGATGTTCTGGGACTTTGGCATCCTCCAACACGTCCAAATCCACGCCCAAGGCCTCCAAATGAGGTTTCATTCGGAGCCTCAGTGGCCGGATGTAATTTGGCCTGGCTTCATACCTGGATTCGTCATGTTGCTCGAATAGACAATTGTGTGCAGGATTCAATGCATTAGTTTTTATCTTGACTACATATTGCATGGCCAGTTTGATTCTCCTGTTATTAAGTGATGGTTCATTGGCTTCGACATAAAGGCTCTGAACTGGTGAGGTGCGGAAGGCCCCAAGGGCCAAGCGCAGTCCCTGGTGGTGGATCGTGTCTAGCAGCCCAATATATGATTTCCTTGCGGAACCATATACTATGCTGCCGTAATCCACTCGTGAACGAACCAAGGTTCTGTACACGGAGAGCAGAACATCTCTGTCCGCTCCCCACTCTGAGCTGGACAGCACCCTCAGAATATCCAGCGCTTTCAGGCATCTTGTTTTCAGGTACTTTATATGTGGCACAAAAGACAGTTTTGCGTCGAGAATGAGGCCCAGAAATTTGGTTTTCTCAACGACTTTAATGGGATCCCCATCCAGGGTCAGCTCCGGTTCCGCATGTATTCTACGCAGCAGGCAGAAGTGCATGCAGACTGTTTTGGTCTTGGAAAATTTGAAACCGTTCAGAACTGACCATCGATGGATCCCATTTATGCTTGGTTGTAGCTGTCTCTCTATGACATTCATGTTAGCACCGCTGTAATATAAAACAAAGTCGTCCACGAAAAGACTACAGGAGACCCCCTGCTTTACAGCAGCAGCAATACCATTGACCTTGACCCCGAAAAGGGTCACGGCCAGTATGCTGCCTTGAGGTACTCCTAGTTCCTGTGAGTGTAGGCTGGAATAGGTAGTCTTGACACAGACGCGGAAATGCCTGAAGGCTAGAAAGTTCCTGATGAAAATTGGCAAGTGGCCACGAAGGCCAATCGCATGAAGATCCTCCATGATGCCATGCTGCCACGTTGTGTCATAGGCTTTTTCGAGGTCGAAAAAGACAGCCACAACGTGCTCCTTCTTAAGGAAAGCATCTCTTATGAAGGTCTCCATGCACACCAAATGGTCGAGGGTGCTACTACTAGTGAGTATTGTAGTTGTAACTCACTAGTAGTGAGTTACAACTACAGGCAGTGATATACTGGGTAACGATGCCTAACTCACTAGTAGTGAGTTACAACTACAGGCAGTGATATACTGGGTAATGATGCCAAACTCACTAGTAGTGAGTTACAACTACAGGCAG